>JAHWFO010072353.1:551231-639774 GCA_023313115.1 Rhysida immarginata
AATAATAATAATAATAATAATAATAATAATAATAATAATAATAATAAATAATATATAATAAAATACTGGTGTTTCTACACCTCTCAAGCGTTCTCGTGACCATGCACACGCGTCCCGATAGTCAGCCCCGAGCGTTAAAACGCAGAAATCTACATACGAGAAAAACGAAACTTTAAAGAAAATTCGAAAACTAAGAGAAAAAAATTTTTAAAAATAAAAAATATAAAAAATCTTCGCTTTTATCTTCATCTCCTTCACCCCTAACATGTATCCAGCTATAAGAAATTTTAATTAAAAAACAGAAAAGAAATGCACCAATAGGCAACTTGTTCTCCTTAAAGACAAATTTCGTTTCCCGTTTTCAGTATACCCGTGTGCGTGTGCGCGCGCCAATCATAAGCTGGCTGCGGGAGTTGGCCGTTGTGCAGCGGGAGCGAGTGAGTGCACGACGTCGCTGTCACCTAAAAGGGAAGATTTATCCTAAAAAAACGTGTATCCTGACGTGTTTTGTGCCTTCAGATTTATTAGAAAACAATAAACGCACTCGGAACAGACTTCGAGATAGGATACGCTTTCATTGTCGGCCATTATTGCGAAGCAAAAGCGGCGAAAGTGATCAGGCGCGCTTGAACGTGATCAGATTTGAAAGTCGATAATGTTGGTTGTGTAGTGAACGATAAGGGCGGGAAGTTTTTAGATGCAGTGCTCACGTTGATCGATGAACATGGGTGGACTGGCAGTCTAAATCGTACCGGGCAGGTACCTGGAAAAATCGGCGAAAGCGGCCCTCAATCACGAGAAAGTAAAGGCATCCGTCCGGCCCACTGGGTTTTTTTCCTGGTGACCCGATGGGTCAATCCGCCGCTGTCGATGAATGCTCACGCTCGATCGTTATCGGAGTGAATTTTTAATTAAAAGGATGTGAATTCATCGATAACTTCATCAATAAATATAAATCAAGTAATATATTGTCATTGCTCATTTTATATCATTGAGAGAACGATATGAAGTTGGCCTAAAATCGTGGGTAGAATATTTTTTTTTTTTTTTTTTTTAATTTTTGTAAAATCTCCGACAGTAGCGCCGCGGCGGCTGATACACCGCACACGCCAAAATTTTCACTTTTATTAACAGAAACGCCACGGCGCTACTGCCGAAAATTACGGTAATTGACATTCATTGCTTAAAAACGGAAAAAGTGTTTCAAAAGAACAAAAAAGAACATTTGCTCTTTTTAGATATATGAGTCTTCATTATGATTCAAATAAAAAAGGTGCTCTCATAGCCGAGGAATTTATTGATGGATTCATTGAACATTCATTCATATTAATGAAAAAAAGTCTCAAATCCTGTGTCACTTCTATCAGCTAAAGCTTATGATTTGAAAGTGCCAATTGATAGCAAAAAATTAAAGATTTAAAAAATGAGTTCAGGATAATGTTCTGCAGGAGCATATGCCATTATGTCAAAACTTATTTAGCTGGCCAACTGCAAATGTTGAAGATAATCTAGATGAGAATGATGGAGAATATGATTACGTACCATAATGATAGTAGAACATGAAACCGTAATGTTGATAAGATAATATTTAAGTGTAATTTTCAATAATATTGATTTAAAAATATGATTAATATGATTATGTTCAAATTATATACCATCTAACCCGGTTTCTTGCTAAATCAACATAAGTTAAGAACAGTTATTCACGTTTTTTTTATATATGATTATTCGATATTTCAACCTTTTAAAATTCAACCACTATATTCAGCCCAAAAAATCCTTCAAAACTCGTTTACTTGTGAATGACACAGTTTTTATCGATTCCTGAAAAATTCTGTGTGACTCAGGTGGATTTTGAAATGACCGATTCATATAATAAAGTTCTTCAAATTGGGAAGCAAGGGGACCAAGGCAGATCTGGATTTCACAATTTTTCCGGATTTCTCGTTGAAAATGGTGGACAAGATGGCAGACAAAGGAGATGACGGCTCCCTTTCCCTGTGTATATATTTATTAATGTTTATTACTTACTAAATGCAGACTATAAATAATAAAACTGAACACAAGATGGTCAGACCTTGAAAAAAAATCTGACGTTTCGGATAGAGCCTATCTTCTCTACTTTGACAAAAGATAGGCTCTATCTGAAATGCAGTTTTTTCAGGATCTTACCACCCTGTGTTCAATTTTTATTATTTATTATTTTATTCCAGGGTTCTTG
Source organism: Rhysida immarginata (assembly GCA_023313115.1). Taxonomy (NCBI): domain Eukaryota; kingdom Metazoa; phylum Arthropoda; class Chilopoda; order Scolopendromorpha; family Scolopendridae; genus Rhysida; species Rhysida immarginata. The sequence goes on from JAHWFO010072353.1 coordinate 553,453, forward strand.
TGCCTCATCCTCCTTTATTTCTTACATTCATCATTAAATGCAGAAAAATAATTAATGTGGTGAATTAAATAATGTTTTAGTATACAGTTGTCCCTCCGCAGGTCGGTATTCCACAAGTTGGGAAATTCCATGAGTCGGCAACTTTGAAAGTCAAGATGGCGGACATTGATTTCCAGTTGCAGAATTTTCCCAACAAAAAATAAATCTGTGACGATTATTACGATTAAAATATGCTAAATCAATCAATTTTATGGTTCCCCTATACATTTTGTTTTAGAGGAATATGAAAATTAATTTTAGAAATTAAGATGCAAATTAATATAATCTGGTGTTTTCCAAGCTAGTTTTTTCCCACAGAATTCGAAATGGCAACGAATTATGGAGGTACCTCTCCAGCCGTAAGCAGTTTCATTTTTCTTTAAAAATTTAAAATGGTGTTTTTTGACTATGGTTAAATTAATTTGAAAAAATGTATGCCAACTTGGAATTCTGCAAGTCAGGAAAATCCACAAGACTGCAAGGCCCTGGAACCGAGATTGCCGACTTGTGGAGGGACGACTGTATTGAAATCTTTCTTTATTGGATTACATAGACTACCTGGTCGAATGCGAAATCAGCTCCAGCAAGGTTTTTCCTTGGCTCCTGAATTTTACTTCCAATTTCACGAAAGGAATCTCTTCACGATGATTGATCATTTATTTTTCATTTCACTGCATTTATGATATAAGTATACATGTTTGTTCGAAACTTTATAGAGAATTCACTTTTTTCTCAAATTTCCATCCATCTTGTCGTTGCTGAAGGAAGCCAGCATGATAGCCAAGTTTCGAAAGCAAATGGCGACACCTAATTAGAAGTGTGTGGCTTCTGGAAACTTGCTCGTGATCACTCATTTTCATTATGAACACTGCCTCAACTAAGACAGTCATTTACAGTAAAACCTTTATGTATCCTTTTCGGGTTTATCATTCTTTTCGGATCCATCGAACTAAACGCTTACTGAAACAATTCAAATTATTCCCACATTAATCATTTCTCGATCTACTGTTTTCCCGCATTGATCAAACACAATTTTAAGTCCCAAGAACCATGAAACTCGGATTTATTGTTTTTCATTGTTTCAGCATGGAACCAAATGACCTAGTGCATGAGCAAAATGAAGAGTCTGATGGGACCGATAGTGGGTGTAGATGAAACTATCACTCGACATGAAAATTGGCTTCATTTAGGGAAACTACTATTGGTGTGGACTTTGATACATATGCATCCACAGATCAAGATCTTGCAACATGTGGTGTGCTGTCAGTTGAAGACGTGTAGAGAATCATTTTCCCGTATTTATCGTTTGCTTGTGTTGGTCCACTGAAGAACGACAAATCGAGATTTCACTGTACCACTTTTAAAAATTCGCCATTTATTGAAAGCTCACAAACAACAAATTCGATTTTCAATTTTAGCATTTGCATTCACTTTTGATTTGCACAACAGCTGCCAGTCAATGTGAAAGATTGCTGCAGTATTTTCTTCACCATGTGGACAGAAAATTAAAGTTGAAAAATGAATAAAAAATGTAAGGGGAAAAAAAAAATTCCATATGCGGTTTCGAATGTCTAGCATGTCTGTATTCTTAATAAATGCCATGAGATAAAAATATAAATGGTCAAAAATCACGAAGCGAGATGGATTTTCGAAAATTTTACTTAACCTGCTGTCTCTCCTTTCGATAGGTTGTCGCTTTCGAAACTTCGCTATTGCACTGGCTTTTTGGGGAACTTTAATTATAACCATCCAGTATATCACCATTCTGAGTAATGATAATGATCAGGAAGCCCCTGGTCCAAGAAAATCTGCACTGCTCCATCTGCTTGCAAGCAAGTAGTCACCATCATTTGGGACACCTCAGGCATATTGCACATGGATTGGCTTCTGCAAGGCACAACTATCAATAGCGAAGTGTACTTTGAGACCCTTGTACAACTAGGGGAAGTGAACCCACAAAGTTTTGCTCCAACATGACAATCCACAGCCTCTTACCAGTGACACTACTACATGTACCACAAAATTGGCATCATTGCTGTGCAGTATCAACCATATTCTTTAAATCTTACCCTATTGGATTATGACTCTTATTTGACAAGATGAAGGACTCACTGCAAGGTTGAAGATTTGTAAACACCAAGGAACTGCAGGCAACTGTAGGTTCTCGTTGCTTTTGTCCAATACTGCAAATTCCACACATCGAGGATAATCCTCAGGCTATAAATGACTGCACCCCTTGCATGTGATATGGATGTAAATGCTCCCTGTATAATGTCCTCCACACACTGGATTGAGATGCTGCAATATCATGGACAGCAAGATACAAGTTTGTGTGCTTGTATCAGTAGCTTCTTCCACTTGATACGATGTCTCCTCTTCTAAGGCACGTGTGCGTGACAAATTCCCGAATGCATCAAGTGCACCATACAGAAGTTGCTTATCCACCATTTCAGCATTCGTAATTTCCACCAAAACGCGAATTTCCACTCTTGGGCCACTGCACTGCACATTTTGGCAAAAGAGTCGCAGCCGTATTGCAGCCCTTCTATTGCCGTCAATTGCAACCATATACAAGTTGCATATCCACCTTTTCAGCATTCATAAATTGTTGCATGCTCTCCATATGCAAGCAGAACTTTAAATTACTTAGAGTTGAATTCTGTTTTGTTTTTGAGTTTTCTACCTCCCATAAAACTTTGTACATTGAGTTTTGAATTGCCCTGTATGTAACTAATTTTTATGATTTATAAACAGATTATAGAGTGCTTAATGTGTTACAAGAGACTATTTCATCTCTGCTGGCAAATACAGATCATTATCCTTTGCTGCTGTTTGGCACAACAACTGATTTGGCACTTCTTCCAGTTGATGTAACCTCATACTTTTTTCATCATATTATTATAGAGGTGAATATAAATTTTATGAATGTGTACAGTCTTCTTCTTATGGCAATCCTATGGGAGATGTATTAAAAAGTTTTTTTTCCTTTGCTTAACAGCAACCAAATGAAGAGGAACGATCGCGTATTATTTCTGGTCTCTTAGCTAATGCTAATTTTACTACAGATGTCTCGATAAATGCAGTTGCTAATAAAACACAAGTAAGTTTTATATTGAACTTTTAATTTGTTGAAATTCAACCTGAAAGTTTTTTTTATCAGGTAACCACAAGTTCTTGCCTTTTTTAATTCCGGAAAACAAAATGATGTACACAAAACCTGGGGGAGGCTGTGGCCTGGTGGGCCTTCATTAGGCACACAGCTTCTGTGAAGTTAAGCAATATCAGGTACGGCTAGTCACTGAATGGGTGACCTCAGACACACACTCTCCCCCCCCCCCCCCCCCATTGGATTCTGACAATGTGTGGAGTACCCATTTGCTCAACTAGGCTGTACAGATGACGTCTGTTTCATCAGAAACCTGACACCGTCTGTCAAGTTCACCACATGTTAAACTGCTGTCCTCCTCTATGGCAGTTTTCAGGGCCTGGTCATCTAAGGCTTGTAGTCGACCACTGCACGGGTATCATCAGAAATGGTGAATTCTCCCGACCTGAATTTCTGGAACCAATGTGTGTTCATTCACAGCATTATCTTACGTTCGGCAACTTGATGCTGCTGTTGACAAGCCCACCTTGAAGTCATAAAGCAAAGAACACCTAATCATCTCCTCCGATACCTCCATTTGTCTTCACTTCTGCACAAGATGTGATTGATGTGAATGCCCAACAGCCCTGTATTTATACAGACTAACCTTCCTGCTCCCATCTGACAGATTTTGGACCACACTGTACACTCATTTGCATATCTTCTATCACTTCTTTTTATGGCAACATAAAAATGGCAAGAACTTTTGTGGTTAAAGGTATTTCCAGCAAACATGATCTTTAAGGGGCCCAGCACAATATTGGGGGAGTTACAAGTGCTCCTTAAAGAAATAGTTGGTTGTTCAAAAAACTCATTTCATTTTTCCCACTGATTTTCAAGACTACTTTATTCAAAAAATATTAATTTATCATTGATATAGCACTCTTTTTATTAATTATCATCTTGTGTGTGGCTATGCATTGTTCTGATTGACAACTTCTTTCTGACATTTTCGTTTTTGGGTGCTTTTCTACTACTGCTTCATTCAATTTGATGATTTGTTGACAGTAGAAGGTCGTATTGATCATAACATCTCCACCAGATTGAAATCATCAGAACAGAAATGAGCAAAGAAATATTGAAATGGGGTAAAAGGGACCAGGGCATGGTCGGAATACAAAAAGGATCGGATAATTTGAGGAACAAAGAAAAGTGTCTATTAAGAGTTGGTGTTTTTAACTTTATCGTCCATATTGTCTTCTTCAGCATCTGTAAGCTCTCGTTGGTGACGTCAGAGATATCACCTTCTGCTAGCCACTTTTCTACATCCATTGGCTGGAATTCCCACTGAAGGGCCTGTAGATCTTGGATAATATTGGCTGTGTCCGTTTCAAAATTTTCAACAGGTTTCTTGGATTTGGCCAAATTTGTTCCCATGATTTTTGAAGAGTGGTTTGCTCAATTTCATTCCTTGCTTGAGCAACACTGTAGATTGTATCTCTTGTGGTTAGGCAAACCATAGTCTGGAAGAGATTGCAACCCTCTTCTGTTTTTTCTAACAAGGACTTGACATATTGGCGTTTCAATGTCCATCTGTCTATCCCCTTCAAATTTTTGTGCATTTTTTGACACAGAAGGTTGAAGCTCAGAATGTAGCTTACCATGGGTATGTCGTACTTCATTGTTTACGAGGGGTGATCAAAAAAGTAATATCGCATATTTTTTTCTCGAAAATGATGGCAGATATGAGAAAATTGCGATATATAAAAGTTAGTTCGGTTCATTGTTAAAGTTTCCTGTTAGTGTCATGTGCATTTGCCAAGTACTAGCAACGTGACAGTCCAAACAAGATGGCAGCTCTCGTTTCATTGTCCAGTGCTTTTGAGCGGCGGAGTGTTATGCGTTTCTTTGTGCGAAAGGACTGAAACCAGTCGATATCCATGAGGAAATTTTGTCAGGATATGGAGGTGATATCGTGCAGCTCTGAACAATACAACGTTGATGTAAGGCTTGTAGAGAAGTTAGAGAGGACCTGCTGGACAAACATCACTCTGGCCGGCCACGGGAATCCATGACTGACAGTAACATTGCTGCTTTGGAAGCACAGGTATGGGAGAACTAGAGGATTGCCGTGAGGGACATTGCTGCAACGTTGGACATTTCATATGGGACGGCGTACGACATTGTTCACGAGAAGCTCGACTTTGCTAAGTTTTATACAGATGGGTGCCAAGACAGTTGACGGCCGAACATCAAGTGCTCGTTTCGGTGCTTGTTTGCTGCATCTAACCTGATATCAGGAGGAGGGTCAGGATTTTTTGGATCGAATCTTCACAGGCGATGAATCATGGGTCCACCATTTCACTCCCGAAACCAAGTGAAACACACCTCGTCTCCGACAACGAAAAAGTTCAAAACTGTGCCATCAGCCGGCAAGGTCATGTTGACATATTTATGGAATTGACGTGGTCTGATACTGCTCGAGTTTCTTCCACTGCATACCACTGTCAATTCCGAATGCTACAGAGGCACACTGAGGAATTTTCGAGCGGCCATTCGCAGGAAAAGGCCTGACTTGGCAGTGGAGGACATCATGCTGCGCCACGACAATGCACGTCCCCACACAGCGAAACGGGTCACTGACCTGTTGCAGCAATGGAACTGGGAAACATTGCTTCATCCTCCGTACAGCCCGTACTACCATATCTTCGGACTGTTGAAAAAGTCACTAGCAGGTCAACATTTCTGTGACGACGACGAGGTGAAATTGGCAATTCACAATTGGTTCACATTCAACAGGACAATTTTTATTGACAGTGCATGAAAAAACTTGTCCACCGTTGGGATCGTTGCCTCAATCAGCTTGGAGATTTTGCGGAAAATTAAAAGTTGAATTGTTTTATGGAATGTACATGTCTTTATTTTTTTTCCCGGTCACGATTTTAGAGAAAAAAAATACGCGACATTACTTTTTGATCACCCCTTGTAGATTGATTTTGATTGGCCCATTGTAGTCGGAGTTAAGGGGATGGGAGTTAGAGCATATCTAGTTTATGTAGCATATTTTTTATGTAAAAGGAGTGAAACAGGAGTGAAGAATCGGTATGCAGATTCTTCTAGGTATGATCTACATTACTGTGAAGTTTGGGCCAAATTGGTCCAGTGGAGTCTGAGTTGTGAGGATAACAGTCACATGGTCTTCAGAACTCCTGTTTTCATATGGCAACATATGGCAATCATCAAAGAGATCAATTTCTTTTTTAAATTTTTTTTGTGTGAAATTTTTTTTCTATAAATAATTGGAAATGCTGAATGTAGTTTCTTCTTTTCAGGGTTATATTTTGGGAGATCTGTGTGCTTTAATTTCATTAGCTACTCATATTGCCTATAGACGTGTCGTTGAAAGGTAAAACTTTTAAATCAAATCCTTTTCTAGAATGTATTCCTTAACCAACTGCATTAGATTCCACTTTCATAAGAAATAATTAAAGTCATTACCAGTACTTTTGCAAATAGCAGTTTTCTTTTTTTTAATATCAATTTTGGGTTTTATTACAGCTGCTGTGATGACAAGCTTGTTACATATGAAGATGAAGAGAATATTTTTTTGGCTGGAGTTTGTTTGCAACAATCAGATTTTACAAAAGCACTGGAAAATTTGAATACATGTTATTCCAGTGCCATTGGAGCTCCAAAGGTAAAGTATAAAATAACAAGAATAGAATTTTTTTTGGCCTACCACTCTCTAAGAGTGAAGGTCTATGTGTTCGTTTCAGAAACTCAAAATTTTTTTTTGCTGATATCGACTAAAAACTCATGATTCGAAAAGATAGGTTGAAATTTTGAAAAAAAAATTTTTTTATCTGTACAATGTATATGACCAATTTTGTGCACCTAACTCCTCTGAAATGGCAAATAGCAGAACCAAATAAAAATTATACATACTTAGGGGGTATCTTAATTTGTGTCTTAGCGTATATTTTATATTAATTGGGTAAGCCTTTTTAGAGATATTACTTTTTTTCTAAAAATTAAAAAAATGGCTGTAGCGTTCAAACCAGCGAACCGAACTGAATAAACTCGACACGTATGAAGTCCTCTCGTTAAGGCGAATTTTTTTTCTAAATGACTTGTTTGGCTGTGATGAGCCGTATTGGAGTAATTTACTATCCAGACCCCTCCCCCTCGACAATTTTTTTATTTTTTTTTTTTATTTATTTATTTTTGTTTTTTTAAATAAAAACTGATTCAAACTTAGACGGGTCCTTTAACTAAGCATTGACGTATTTTTTATGGAAATGGGCTAAATTTATTTTTTTTAGAGAAATTAATTTTTTTTGTTAAAATGAAGAAATGGTAGGTACATTAATTTCTATGCCCCAAACACAATATAAATAACATTGTGAAATCGGATAAGCCTGTAATTGAAAAATACAATTTTCTTTTTCATGTCTGTATCATCAGCTCGTGGTAGGCCTGTGCGAATGTTCCATTCCGCCATTCCAATTTATTTTTCATGTGAAATACCACAGTACAGTTCACCCCCTCTATTTTGCGATTCCTTATATCGTGAAATCGGATAAGCCGTGGTCAATGGCTGGACCCCAATTTATTTTTTTGTCATTTTTCAGTGGGAGGGAGATAACAGCTCTTAAATCTGGACTACTCTTATATCCGCTGCTTTTATAAGTGGAGTCTACTTTACATGAGGAAGGCAATTGGGAACATCGATCTATATTAACTAACTGGATGCACCACTCTATGGGAGTTGAGTGAAGCCTAATATTCGACTTCTTCTTCCAAGGAGGAAGGGCAAAAGATCGCTGGTTTCTATATGCTAACGTTGCAAACTGGCTAATTTCTTTGATGATTATCGAATTTTTTCTTGTTAATTAAAATATAAAAAAAAAAAATTATTTTAGAATCTATGAAATATTTATTTAAAAATTAAGAGAAAAGTTGTCAAAGAAAAGTAAAACATTTATTGATTAATATGCATCTTTAATCTGTCCAAGTTATTGAGTTTTTTACATGATTAAATAAAATTAGTTTGTGTAATTTTTATGGCCAATAGAGCTTTTCCTTGCTTTGCCTATTTGTACAACCATAAGATGGTGTACTTCGCCTTATATTCAAATCATACGTACAGCATTCAAATTAAGCAAAACTACTCCAATTACCCGAATTTGCAGTAATTATCATCGCTCTACTCTATCAAACATATTTTACATTGGACTTATTACTGAATTGACATCTAAAAGGTCATCCCGCAGAATTCATTAGAGATTGGTATATTCATAACACCGATTACCGGATCACACGCCAATACAAATTCGAAATCCCAATGTACTTTTTCATTTATTTATGGAACAAACAACCATCATCAATACGACATCAAAACAGCATTGCCACATGTACCACTGAATATATTTCAACCATTTCTGCACTTACTAATCACTCTTTTATATTCGTTCATGGCATGCCGTTATATATAGTTTGATAAATTATGTGGCATATCTTGGCATCGAAAATTTTTTTTGGTATCATAATGGTGTCATCAAAATATTGTAATTATTTGCCACCACCAACCAGTTCTACCCTTTTATCAATAATTACAGAAATTATATTAAAGGACAATTGGATCAAGACTTAGAGTTTTATTGAAGAGCAAGTAAACAATTCCGAACTCCTATTAAATATTTATATTGTAACCTATATTTTCCCAATTATGAACACTTTCTCTAATTTATTATCTTAAATGTAATTTATTCCATCTGGAATGCAACTAAATAAATAAATAAATAAATAAATAAATAAATAAATAAATAAATAAATAAGCTGAACAGGATTGGACCATTTTTAGCTAATTTTTTAAATAAAACCATCCATGTATTTTAACTATATGGTATACTATATAAATCGATGAATCAAACGACCGAAAATCTAACTCTAAACATGTGGTTGAACTGTTTAATGTTTGTTTAAAAGATCGTGTTGCTCCGTCGATGTATATTAACTAACATCAATGCGATGCCCTTCCTACTGGGCAAAAGTAGTCGATTATAAAGCTTCACTTTCCTGCCACGCAGTCAATGGGAATGGTGCATCCAGTTAGTTATTATAGATCGATGATTGGGAATGATCACATTGTCTTCTAGTTTTAATAAACTACTGATTGGATAATTCATTCTGCCATTCATTCCATTGCCACTGATTCTTCCGAAGATTGATATAATTAAACTTTCCTGATTTTTTTGTGGGGAAAACGAAAAAACGCGAGTGCAATCTGAATGTGACAATGCTCATCCCTATGTCACGGCTTCTATTCATGAAAACATTGAGGAAATTGGCTGGGAGGTGCTCAAACATCCACTCTACAGTCCAGACCTCGTACCATCTGATTAGAACCTCTTCGGACCAAGGAAGAGGCCACCTAATCCTCAGAGGCCAACGCTCTATTTTGGATGAAGAAGTAAATTCAGCCATACAACCAGAAAATAGAGTTTTATGAACAAGGATATTGAATCTGGTGCCACAATGGGAGAAATGTGTCGAGATTTGGTTCATACGTCGAAAAATAGGTAAAACCTGCAGCTTTCTTGTGAATTGTTTCATTTTTGCTTATTATTAAAAATGTTGCCACAAATAATTGTTATGCATTATTGTTTGATCCTCCCTCGTATAACCTTGACAAAGCGAGGAATAAAAGGCAAAACCAGTCGGATTTCTGTGTTTTCTTTCCTGCTTTGTATACTCTAAAGCCTCCATCAAATTCATCAATAAGGACAGTACGGAGAACTCTCCATATCATAAATGTTTTTGACCTAATTGATAGAGGTTAAAATTTATTGATAGTCATTGGAATATATTTAAATGTTAGTTTTATTTATAGGTTCCATCAGTTAAATGGGACGATGTGGGTGGATTGCAGGATGTTAAAGATGCAATTTTAGATACAGTGCAATTACCTCTACGTCATCCAGAATTAACATTAACTGGATTACGGCGATCTGGTAAATATCGAAAATGTTATTGTACATGTACACATTTCTATCCATGGTTTATAAATAGCCATTTTAATACATTAAAGATTTATCATAATACAGAGTGCCTCAAATTAAAGTTAACATTTCATAGCTCAAGACAGCAAAATCTCTCCATCAGAAAATCATGAAATTTTAGGAATGTCTTAATTTCATGATGGGAATTTTTATTTCCAGAGCAAAAAAAAAAAAAAGTTAGTTTTCCAAAAACCACCGATAGAGGGTGCATTTCAAGATAAAATATTGGTAGATGCTAATTTTGGTAATGTTAAGCTGCTAATGCATGTCAAGAAATACAGAGTGTTGTTACGGGTCTATGGTAACTGTTTCAAGGGCCTATTTAAATAGGTCAAAGTCACAAAAATCCATAGGCGATGTGTCCGAACTTGACGGGTATGTCACTGAATAGAATGGATTGGATTGGATTAGATTCCAGTATCTTTTACATAGGTACCAAAAACAGGTGAGTCAGCGCTTTGGTGTGATTTGACGCCTTGTACTTGTGCAGCCATACATTGTTTACTTCTGTACCATACAAACCAGGGTTAGAACATTAGTATGATAGTACATGGGGTTGACTTTGGCCTTCGATTCAACTCTGTGTAAAGTTAACTTGCCGTTGTAGCTATATCCCATCACGATCATGAAACCTTTTACAAATGTTTCCTTGAATTGTACCATTTTCTGAAGTGCTTAGAACCCCTTGGGCGGTAAAAATGGTTCCGCTTTTGTGGCAGTCGCTTAAATAAATAAATGCCTCATCTGTTGTGATCACATGTTTCCACTTTCTTCTACTGTATATCATTCATACATTTACGGCAGTTGGTCTGTCTCTCTTGTGTTGCTTCTCCAGCTGTAAATCATGATTGATAATTGTGTTTTCCATGTATACATAGATGCCCTTATCTTCTTTGCAATGGCCCGTTTTGTTGGTGATTACATCCGGTTTTGAGAGCCCGAACTTTCTGGACGACGTCAGGAGTACGGCGAGTGGATGGTTTCGGAATTGGCCTGCTTTTTACCACCAGGAATGGCGCCGCTTCTGGTTTTCCCAATGTTATTTAGTACACTTGATATTCCTTTCTTGGAACTATGAAGCCTTGCTTCTTGCATGCTTTCATAAATTCGGAATAGCTGCATTTGATGTTTAAAAGGGCTTTTATGCAGCCGTCTCAATACCCGCCAATTTTCGGTGGCATGAATAACCGCACGCACCAGATTTATATATGCTAATTGTTACCATAGATTCTAACTACTCTCTGTACCGTAGTGATGCTATCTCAAAGACTTGGTCTACTGTGATACCATTTCATCTCTGTCAGATCTTAAGGATAGCATAGCATGTCATGCACTTAACATTCCAAGGCATACACTGATTTCATATGTTGAATGTGCTTTTTACGCTCACAAGTGGTGGTAGACAATGGTGGCTATTGTATTGAGCATATTTTGGAATCATTAGATAAATAAATTTGGGAGTGGGGTGTTAATTTCTTTTTTTTTATGTATTTCAATAATTTTTTTTATTTGCCTGGAGCAGCCACGGAGCAGTTGAAAAGCGCAGATTGAGCCCTTAAAGGCTCCTTGGAGCACAGGTTGAGAAACACTGCTAACTTAATTTAAATCGAGTGAGCACTCAGGCAGTCTTGACAAACTCAACTAGTGATATGGTCCCAAGTCTTCAGTTATAAAAAAAAAAAATAACAAATCAAAAAAACACATTTTTTTTTCTTTTTTTGAATGGTATAAGCATTCATTCTCTTTTATGTTTTTCTTTTGTTGGCAAACAAAATTTCCTTTTCTTTTTACAGGAATATTGTTATTTGGCCCTCCCGGTACAGGAAAGACACTTCTTGCGAAAGCTGTGGCAACTGAATGTAGTTTGCACTTTCTCAGGTACATTTAGTGCCAATTTTATATTGGTTAGGTATTTTAAAATCCATTATCTCAGTTTACAAGCTATATTGGGGAAAACAACAACAACAACAACAACTAGGATAAAAGAGGAAAACCTCTAACTTTTAGAGATTGCTAGTAAATATTTAAAAAAGGAAAATTTTTTTGTACTTTTCTAGGTTCTTGTTTACGCACAACAGAAATATGTGTGTTTCTGATTATGATAGTGATTTAGTTCGAGATATTTAAACTTTTCCAAAATATACACAAATTGAATTGTGTTAAATGATAAAACTTTCAAATTACCAAAGAAAAGGTCCAGCAGAAAAAAAATAATCCGAATAATTTCCTGTCTATAAATGTCAAAACTGTTTTTGCAATCATAATTTTCTCCTTTTATATAATTAAAATGATGTTTGGAAACTGAAGCTGTGCTTTTGAAGAAAAAAAAAAAGAAGGAACAGTGGTGTGGAGTCGACTGGATACGATAGAAAAGCCTCTTATCACAAAAGAACATCAAAAATATGGAACACTGGATATGTACGAGGCTGAGTCAAATGAAAACCGCTGTAGAAAACTGAAAACCACTCCCATTTACGATCAGACCCAGTACACATGCGAGTGGACTCTCCCGCAATCAATTGTCATTGGTCCCGCGTCCTCACGTGACTCACCGGTGCCATACGGGCGTTTCCTATATGGCGGCCCGTCTGTTGGAATGCACCAAAGAAGAGCAGCATGGAGTGATCAGTTTCCTACACAGTGAAGGCACGAAACCAATAGAAATCCATGGACGCATGTTGGCACAGTATGGTGCTCCACGTGTATCGCAGACTCAGGTGTACAAATGGAGTAAGAAATTTAGCAGTGGCACAACAAGTTTGGCAGACGTGCCGAGGTCAGGCCAGGCACATTGTCTCGTGACAGCCGAGACGATTGCAGCGGAGGAGGAGATGATTCTGCAGGATAGACGAGTCACCTTGGATGACATTGCAAACAGCATTAAAGGTTAGTCATGACTCTGCTCAGCATATTGTCCATGATCAGCTGAAATACCAAAAAGTGGTCGCAAGATGGGTGCCTTGATGGTTGACGCCCGAAATGGAGAGGCGAGTCGATGCCTGCCAGGAGCTGCTGAGCCCGGTGACATCTTTTTGGAATGGATTGTGACTGGAGACGAGCCTTGGGTCCATCACTATCAACCACAGACCAAGCGCTCCAGTAAGGAATGGGGCACTCGACATCACCAAAGCCAAAAAAGTTCTGCAGCCAGCCATCCGCAGGAAAGGTGATACTGACCTTGTTCTGGGACCACAAGGGTCCCATAATGGAACATTACATGGATAAGAGCAAGATGGTGACCTGTGCCACCTATAGTGAAATGGTGCGTGACATTCTGAAACTTGCTATACGCACCAAGCGCCGCGGACTCATCTCAACAGGCATTCTCATCCAGCATGACAATGTGGTGACAATCCAGGACTTGCATCTGCAGTGCCTCCCCCATCCTCCTTACTTTCCCGACCTCACGCCCTCTGGCTTCCACATCTTTGGCTGACTAAAGGACTTCTTAGGTGGCCACAAGTTGCTACTCACTCAGAGGTGAAGCAGGCGGTGCATGAGTGGCTGCAAGCACAATCAAAAGCTTTTTTCTTCCCGAGATATCCATGCCCTCCCGACTCGGTGGCAGAAATGCATTGAAAAGCAGGGGGGACTACATTGAAAAATAGTGTACTTGTTCCAGCTTTGTCTGTAATAAAGGAGTTGTAAAAAAATATTTCTGGTTTTCATTTGACTGACCCTCGTATTTCAAAAGCTATGCCTTCATTCTCATTGGTGAGATTGAGGCTAAGCTTAATACAATTTTGCCTAAATATATACAGAGTGGCCAGATTATTATGACCACCTGACCTTTGTAGGCAAGTTAGCTACAATTTTGCACTGAAGTTGCTAAAGGGCCAGACCATTATAAATAGGAAAGTGGGTTGTTTACCACGACAGTAGAAGTGATTTGTTTCTGTAGATATGGGTAAACGATGGATTTAACTGCGTTTGAACGTGGGATGATTGAACACTAATTACTACGATTAATTAATGATTTTTATAATATCGAAATTTTGAGAATAAAGAAAGGTTTAAAACCGTATAAATCTCGTATATTAGGGTCTGAGATTGTAGATAAATACAAAAGAATCGGGATCACTTAAGCAATTTGCTATACAATTTATTACATAGTTGACGTGTTTCGAATACCTTTATCAACAGATCCAAATCATATAAAAGGCTCTGTCGATGATGGTAATTCAAAACACGTCAGCTACGTAATAAATCCTATACCATATTGCTTAACAAGTCCCTTTCCTTTTGTTTAAAATCATGCCTAAGATAATTTCATAAATTACTTTACATCGTAATACACTATTAAATTTTCATTATCTGCTTCACTTTATAACAGTGTAAAGGGACCAGAACTCCTCAATATGTACGTGGGTCAAAGTGAAGAAAACATAAGGGAAGGTGAGTATCCATTTGTGAGATACTGTATGTCTTAAAGAATGAAATATATCTTATGAAATCAAAGATTTTACATAGATCCATTGGACTAATCGTTGGTCTAAATTTATTTTGAAGATTTAAACCATTAATCACATGTTACAGCTTAGGTAGATTTGAGACTGTAGCATCTATGCTAGTGTCCTTTATTAGGAGCCTTTAGCAAAAGGCTGCTAATAAAAATGCATGCTTGGTCTGTATGTTTATCCATCCAGTCGTCCGTAGTTTGCACATAACTTGAAAACGAATTAAATTTTTCAAATTCTGTTTTCAACAAAATGATCAAAATGATCATCTAGGTCATAGCTCGGCTTTATCAACTTTTCAGGCTTTCTCGTGGACACAAAGTCTATTGCATGTGCTAAAACAGCAACCATTAAGAATACTGAGATAACTGCTTGTTGTATAACAAGAGATTTGTCAAGAATGAATATGCTGTTATTTTTCTGTTTATCTTTTAAGCATATTTATCTTTTAAGCATTGTTGACATGGGGACACGTAGGTATCGATTGCTTTTTTGCTATGGGGCAGTATTTTAAAAGCCAGCTTCGCCGCAAATCGTATATTCTCGTGCGGAATGATCTGATGCATTGTTGTGCAGACGACTGACCCCTTAGGACACCTTGCTTCACCGCTTTGACTTGATTGGCATTTCATAATTTCTGCAGGAGGTCCACAACGATAGTACAAATTGTCTGGCCACACGGGAAATGTCAACGCCACATGACCACTGTCTCGTACGATGGGGCATTGTCACCATAAATGGCAATTAACTCCTCATGGATTTGTTTGCATTGTTCCCTTTCAAATGCAGAAACCTTATCGCGACTTGCACCTCCAATTTTCCAATGGGCTGTGCTAAGTTGGTTTCGACACTCTGGCGGCGTTTAGTGTACTGCACCAAACGCCGCTTTGCATCCTCCAGCAATCAAGGGATGATGCTTCCCAGTGACACCACAAATTTTCAAAAGCGATCGTTCTTTCATGTTGATTGTAATGACTTTATGACTGCTCCCCATATATTTGCTTTTCCTATGTTGTGGCTATGCAGTAATCATTTTAAGAGTTTACATAAACATTTTTGGTATTTTGAAATCGTTTTTAAATTTTTCTTGATTAAAAAAGTTGTATTTTTATACAATTAAATTTATTTATTTTTTCAAATTTACACTTTTCGTTGGTTAGTATTTCGAAGAGCCCACGACGTTGCACCTTGCATAATATTTTTTGATGAATTAGATTCTTTGGCCCCAAATAGAGGCAGAAGTGGAGACTCTGGAGGTGTTATGGATCGGTTAGTATTTGTCCATATTTAATCTGAATTTTTAAATGGATCGGAGGAAAAAGGAGCAATGGAGGTAAATATGGACACAAAGCTTAGGCTGTGCGCTACAGCTTATTGAGATGAAGCAAACTTCCTGTTTCAAACCGGGATTTGAGAAGCATGTTGGTTTCATTGGGCAAGTGTTTGCAAGTAGTAGTTTAAAACTAGGCAAATGTAAAAACTTTATAATGTCCATTTGTCCAGAGTATCACGGGAAACTATAAATAAATGGAAAAAATGGGCTGACTAATAGCACATAAGCTACGATACATTAATGTGGGCAAATGGCTAGTAAACGGAAGTAAGCTTTGTCTCAGTGATGTAGTTTCTCATCGAAATGTTTCACAGGCTATGTTTGTGGTTTTCAGGGTGTCCATAGCCTTTGACATTGTGGGAAAATATACCTTTATAAAATATACTTCTCATTATACAATGGACAAAAAACTTATGGCTTTGTTCCTCCTTGGTTTGAAGAATGGATCTGCTCCTGAATCCATACTTGAAACATTGTAAAGGAACTCAAAATAGAGATACAGGAGCAGATCTAGAAATTTTAGTATACATACATTGAACTTAAAATGAACTGAATGGCCAAAAATCATGGGAAGGCAATGGATGTGATGTTAATAGTGGGCCGCTCCTCCACGAGCCCTGAAAACTGCAGTAAGACGCCGAGGCGTGGATTCTTGGTGGTGTTGGAATCGTTCTGAGAGATATTGATCCACGCATCTGTCAGTGCTATCCACAATTGTTCTTGTGTACTTGGTGCTGAGTTCATCGAGCATAAACTGGTATCTACAGCATCTCATAAATGCTCGATTGGGTAAGATCGGGTGATCTGGGGGGGGGGGGCAAACATGATCGTGAATTCACTGGAGTGTTCATCAAACCACCTGCTTGCAACCAAAGAGTGGTG
The DNA here is from genome assembly GCA_023313115.1 of Rhysida immarginata. Taxonomy (NCBI): domain Eukaryota; kingdom Metazoa; phylum Arthropoda; class Chilopoda; order Scolopendromorpha; family Scolopendridae; genus Rhysida; species Rhysida immarginata. The sequence goes on from JAHWFO010072353.1 coordinate 570,310, forward strand.
ACGTGTTGCATTGTCCTGTTGAAACATGGCATCTCCATCAGAATACTCTAATGCCAGAAAGGGATGCAGATGGGTCTGAAAGACTGTCCACATAACATGCAGCTATAATTGTTCCCTGCAGCTGGATAATGGGGCCTAGTTGCGACCATTTGAACACAGCCCAGACCATAACTAGCCACCTCCTGCCTGGACACAACCTCGTTGACACGCAGGATCCATAGCTTCATGGAGCATGTGCCACACAGTCATGTGCCCATCAGCTAGATATAAATGAAACCGGGATTCATTTGATCATCCTGTGTGCTGCCACTGTTCCAGGGTCCAGTGACGATGTTTGTGGGCCCATGCCAGTTATTGAGCCTCTGTGTCTAGGTGTCAGAAAAGGGATAAGAGTCGGTCGTCGGCTGCTGAGGTCTATGTGGTGCATTTGTCTTCGTTGTCAAATTGTGGTGATCTGACTCTCAGTAGCTCATCGATCACCCCGTATGGTTTTTTTTGAAGTGATGTTGGTTCGTCAAACACTTGCGGTCGTCCTATTTGATGGTCTATGCTTGTCTCTGTGACATTGAAGATCCACCCTAGACATGTAGACCTCAGAAACTCGAATTCTTGTGTAACCTTTGATATGCTGTGACTCCTGGTCTTGCACCAATTATCATCCCACGTTCAAAGTTGGTTAAGTCGTGACGTCCCGCCTTGTTCACTACACATCTATCTGTAACAGCTGCTCAGATATGGTGCATGGCAGCAACATTCGGGAGTCATACACAGCACATCTTCAAATACGACAATCCTTCCCATGACTTTTGGCTGCTCAGTGTAAATTATTCTTCATTGATAATTGTGAATAATCTTAATGAATTTAATTTTTTACTAGAGTTGTGTCTCAGCTTTTAGCAGAATTGGATGGACTTACAAAGATGAATAATGTGTTTGTTGTTGGAGCAACTAACCGTCCTGATTTAATTGACCCTGCGCTTTTGCGACCTGGAAGGTGGTGTATTTACTTTGGAATCACTTGCATTTTTGTTAAGTCCACTTCTTTTTGTTAATCTTTTATTTTTCCTTAAATAGATTTGATAGGCTCCTATATGTAGGCATTGGCGAAGATAAAAATTCGCAGTTAAAAATATTAAAGGCATTAACACGAAAGTAAGACCAAGTCGTATGATCAATGGGCTTTTCGGAATGTTGATATTTAATTTTGGAGTTGCATCAAAAAAGCAAAGTATTAAAAAATTGTTTTATTTAGGTTTAATCTTGCTTCTGATGTAAGTTTGGATGACATAATTTCTCAATGCCCCCCAAACTTAACTGGTTCAGATTTTTATGCATTGTGCTCAGATGCATTGCTTCAAGCTGTGAGTCGCTCTGTTGACTACATTAATATAAGTGAGTATAAAATAGAATATCATAATTTACAATTAGATTATTACTTCATGGAATCTTGAGTATGATGCATTTTAGGGTTAATCTGTAAATAACTATGTATTTTACATTTTAATATGTGTTACTCTTTAATATGTTCTTTACACGTGCATGAAAGTTAAGGGATTTACAAGTTTGGGCTGTTTGGAATGTTATCAAACCTTGCAGAGAGATCCAGAGGGTTGTTAGGAATTAGCATGTTAAACATGGCATGCAGTTTCATTTCATATGAGCTCTCCCCGAGACCTGTGTCTGATGTAAACACTGCGAATACTATCATACACTACCCTATCAAAATTCATGGAACAACCCTGATTTGAATGAAAGTGAGACATTCCTTTGCAATTTCAGTGTTGGCATTCTTCCCAGTATACTACATAACAGAGTATGCTTATGTGAATGCTGTAAGAATGTCTCAAAGAAACGAGCTTTCAGACTTCCAGAGAGGTACAATTGTTGGGTGCCATCTCGCATGCAAAACTGTTAGAGAGATGCCCTAAATCTCGAAATCGACCGCTCACAAAGTCATCTGCACATGGAAAGAGAAAGGCACCACAAGTGTTCTGCCTAGGACTGGAAGAGCCAAGATCATGTTGGCCAGAGACCAAAGGGCTCTTCGTAAAGTGGTCACTGCAAGATAGATGGGCAAGATAGTTCATAGTCGACGGCAACAACTGCGAGCACCCTGACTGTTCACACCTCACATCAGCACCAGCAACGCAGCGAGGAGATTGCAATGGTGCAAAGAGCGACGACCCTGATCAATGGCGAATGGTTGAATGGAGTGATGAGTCTCGCTACACCATCTGACGATCGGATGGACGGGTTTGGTTTTGGCGAACGTTATCTGCCAAGCTGTGTTGTGCCCATGGTGAATTCAGTGGTGGGTCGGTGGTGTGGGAGTGCTTTTCATGGTATGTGTTGGGTCCAATCGTTTCTGTGGACGGACATCTAAATGCAGACCGTTACCAAGACATTCTGGACAACGTAGCACTCCCATCTCTCTGGCAAGCACTTTGGCAATGGCCCTTTTCTGTTTCAGCACGATAACGCACCTTGCCATAAAGCAAGGGCTATAGGCACTTGGTTTGATGAAAAGGGGATTAAAGAACTTGACTGGCCTGCTCTGGACCTGATCTGAACGCCATCGAACATCTGTGGGACGTGTTGGAACGTCGATTGCGTGCTTGTGCGGAACGTGCGAAATCCGTGACCGAACTGTCCAAGACACTTATGGCAGAATGGCGAAAATTACCTGTCGAAACGTATCAAAAACTTGTGGGCAGTATGCACCAGAGAGTAGAAGCTGTAATAGCAGCAAAGGATAGACCAACAAAATACTAAAATATGTATATTTTTTAGTATTTCTATTAAACTGATGGTGTCCCAAGACTTTTGATATGGTAGTGTATATAAACTGTCAGTGAACAGAGTTTCTGAATGTAGAATATTCAGCTGCAGCATGGGCAAAGCAGCAGAATTTATCAGACTTTGACAAAGGACAAATCGTGATGGCCAGGTGCCTTGGAATGTCTTATCTCGGAAATGATGCATTTTGTGGGCTGTTCACATGCAATCATTGTCAGTACTTATCAAAAGTGGTGTATGGATGGAGAAATGATGAGTCGCAGAGCTGCCGTTGCATTGTTTGCTTTGAACAAGAGCCTGCATACCTGTCGCCCCAGGCGAGTACTTGCGGTTATGGCACACCATCGCCTACTGAGCTTACATTGGAATATAAAGCACTGGAAGAAACTTCGGTTATGACACACCTGGTCCAGCAAGTCATATTTTCTGGTCCACAGTCGAGTGCAGATACGCTGATTTCTAACTGAAACTGTGACACCCAAATGCTCAGTTAGATTGATACGACCTCGCAGTATTTGGGAACTGGAGGACCAGGTGATAAGCACATTGTACCATATACCTCAGCCTACCTATTAGCTCCTTGTCGAGTCACTGCCTTACTTCATGTCTGTGGTTTTGCTGAAAGGTGGTCATAATGTAATGTCTCATCAGTGCATATCTCTAAGGGAAAGTTTAAACAATGAAACTAAGAATGTTCTCTGCAAAGTTGGTGCACTTCATATACATAGTTTCTGGAAAATCTTAATTGTTGACACAAACGTCACTTAACGATTAGGAATTCGCAGTAATTAATGAAAATAAGAATAGATATCTTACATTAATTAAACAGGTATATTGCTTATTCATTTATTTGAGATAAATAACTGGGGAGTTTTGTTTTTTTTCCAGACAGCAAAGAGAAGAAAGCGCCTCTCCTTGTTTGCATGAAAGACTTCCAGAATGCAATCGAGAAACTTGTTCCTTCTGTATCTCTTGCTGATTTGCAACGCTATGAAGTCCTCAGGGAATCTTTAGCAAATTAATTGTTGATCCACCAAACGAAGTAAAATGAAGATATTTTTAATAAAGATTTTATTAACTAAATACGTTGTATTTTAAATTTTTAAACCTTTTCTGTATTTTGAATTAAATATAAATTTAAAAAATAAATCACTTTATGTAGCAGCTTGGAAGATTAATTGAATGTTTATGCATATATTTTTCATAATAGTGACACAGGTCTTGTTCCCGTGTTCAGAATGAGCAGTAATGCTTTTGCTCAAGACCATTGTTGAATACAAATTCCATTATATTGAATTTGTACTCAACATTGATTTGAGCAAGAGCATTAGCGCTCATTGTGAATATGGGCCTTGGAATCTACGAGAGGAAATCCGTAAATATGTTACAAATGGTGATTTAAAAAATATTAATTAGGATAGGGATCTTATACTGCTAGATTTACACATTACATAATTATCTTCTTATTTTTTAACAGAATTCCTGATGTTGTTAATGCATTTGTCCTGTTGATGTAAGTCTTTTGAAACCTTCTCGTTAGAAAACTGGGCTTTGCTGCCTGAGCCAGTTTTGCACTTCATTTTCAACCTATTCACCATTTGCTTTTTACTATGCTTTTATAACTTTCACCATGTTTGGTGGATGAAATCTTGTAATCAATATTTCATTCCCTTCCACTAATCGATCTTGCTGAAATTTTGTACACATACAGGACCAAAAAAATTTTCCAGGAGAAGCATTGTTTGAAAAAGTTTTTTTCTATCCCTAGTTGCCGAGTGACTTTCACCTGTCTGGTCCACTCAAAATCCAACTTGGGAGGATGAAAGTGATGGGTGCAACTGGATCAGGCAGCAAAGACCAGTTTTGCACGTAACTTTCATTCTCCCTCGTCATTTCCACAATGCTAGCTGCCAAGAGGGTTTTTGAGCAGATGTGAAAGCCGCTCGGAAAAAAGCAAATGACGAGGAGATTGAAAATGAAGTGTAAAACTGGTAGCAAAGTCCAGAGATTCATGAAACAGGAAGTTGGGTTCTTCTTCACGATAATGCCCAGCTGCATAAAGCCATTAGTGTGAAGCGATTTCTGGCCAAACACAGTAGCACAGAGTTGAACCACTCGCTATGTTCTCCGGATTTGGCCCCACCAGATTTTTTACCATTCCGATAGATGAAAAAAGTTTTAAAATGTATCCAATTTCAAGACATTTACAACATTGAGAAAAACATGACGCCGGAAATCAAGAGGATTCCCTCCGAGGACTTGTACAAACGCACTTAAAAGTGTATTGTGTATCTGGTGGAGTTTACTTTGAATTATTAAACAGAATTTTTGCTTGGACTTCCCAATTGTGAGCATTTGTATTAGTCTGGGTATTTAATTTCCACACCTTGTATACAAGAACAATTTTATTTCTTCTACTAATTACAACAGCCATATTCAGCCATTGGATCAGGGAATAGTAAGATGCCTCATGGTTCTTTTCAGAAAAATTTTAATTTGCAACTTTTAAATATTACTAAGAAAACATTAAATTTTGGATGTCATATTAAGTAGCGGAAGAATGGAGCATCTATTGTTTTTTACAATGTCCCCTTCATATTTTCCACATTTTTTGACGTTGAAGGTTAAAACTGAGAACGTAACTTGCCATAGGCATCTCCTACTTCACCACTTAGTTTGGTTTTGACTGGCCCACTAGGGTTGGAGTTACAGGGGTGGGAGTCGGATAGGACCAAGTGGTCTAAGTTGTATTCAAGTATATAAAGGAATGAAATTCAATATGCAGATTCCTCTAGGCAAGATCTACATTACTAAGAATTTTGGACCAAATTGTCCCAGTAAGACTCGGGGTTGTTGGGGTGGCAGTCACTTGGTCTTTGGAACTATGGTTATACACTGTCATATCACTGAATTATGACCACCCGCTTAGTAATGGGAGTAGGCACCCTTCGCCACTATAACTGCTGCTAGGCATTGTGGCATGGATGCAAGAAGTGTGCGGTATGAGTCCGATGGTATGGCAGTCCATTCCGCTTGAAGCGCTGTCCACAGATGTTCTGTTCGATCAAGATGCTCCCACAGATGTTCGATTGGATTGATGTCCGGCGAATTAGCAGGCCAAGGGAGCACTCGAAGTCAGTAGGTGAACTCAGGACTTCCAGTAATTTCTTATACCCTCTTCAGGGGGATTAATTTCTTGTTAATATCACGTGTGCAGATTCCTGTTGCATCCTCAATAACCCAAAACTGTTTTAGGGTCCTTTTCACTTTTCAAGATCGTTGTCACTTCTTCTGTCGGTACTTTTATCAGCGTAGGTGGTCATTTCTTCGGTCTACCATTCATGGAATGTCTTTTTCGTCATTCCTATACGATATCATCCACAGTTTTTGCAAGTAAACTTGAATTGATTTCATCCCTTGAAAACAATCTTTAAAAATATAACTGTTTGACGAAATTTTTTTGGTGATATAACGCAAGGAGGTAACTTTTGGATCGTAAAAAATCGTGATCCAAAGAGTGGGGAGGGGCATATTTCCCTTCTGGATCAAGCCTTGGCTCCTTTTGAGAGTTATGTTTTTGTATCTATCACAAAGCATTCATGGCTGAGTAGAATTAAGTAAATGGAGGATAGCGAAATAACTTGTCCGGCATGCATCGATTGGTTGGGTATCAATAAGCCGCGAGTTATTCATTATAGTCACAAAGATGGCCAAGGACAAGGAGCAGTTTTCCAAAGGGTTTAGGATTGCAGTTGCATATTTCGCTCGTGGTAAACTCGTGTTGCATAAGGTGGCTATAATACTAATGTTGAAGTGAATTCTGCCTACTTCCAACAGAAAGTAATAGAATATGAAACGGGTACTCATGCTTAGACTTTTGTGGGCTTGGATTCCTTAAAAGAGGGCATGAAAACTATCGACTTAAAACACTGGGAGGCCTGTGAAAGTATGCAAAAATTCTCTTGTTTGGATTGAAATGCTAAAAAATTTTAAAAAATGTTCAATATGCTTCTCTATTTGATATGCTAAAATTTATATATTAAATTAAGTTTTCGATATTGACTATTAACCGTTTTTCATTCTCATTTTTGTTGTTGCTTGGATAAACAAATTTCATTTTTTTATGATGATCAAATTTATAAAGGCACAAAATCCTTAACCCTTTGATATGAAATTCAGAGAAATTCTGTCTTTTTGACACTCAATAAGCTTTCCTAATATCATATAGAATGACTCCTCATTTTCTATTTAGAGATCGAATCAGTAAATACTCTCAGATTTCAGAATTTCAAAGCTAATAATTCTTATACGATTTCCAGGAATTTTCTTGTTTGGGTTTTTTGAACGATAGGATTCTTAGAAAACCTCTAGCAGATTCTCACGTCTCTCACTTTCAAAAGCAAAAGTAAATAGAGTCTTGAGCAACCACTTAAGGCTTCGCGGATGTGTATATCCAATCAACACATCATATGGAAAGAAAGAAAAAAAAAGATGCTGAAGAAATTTTTAGACAAGTGATTGTCCATTAACTGAGTTTGCATATTAGGAAGAACGAGTCACATTACATTTCATCCGTAGTCTTTTTTTCGTCGGCTATGGCATTTGCACTTGAGTGCAGTTCTTGCAATCAAGCATAATAAAATACATTAAAACCACTTGTAATTATATAAACATAATAACTCCAAACGAAAACTTTTGATATATGTTTTGAATGTGAGGAATACGCATCAAAATGAAATTTTTCTCCATTATTGATTTGCAGTCATTTTGAAAGTTTTACAAAGGAAAATTGGAAACTTGTATTATGGAGCCACAAACTTCAGTATATAAAGTAACTAAGTTCCTGCCAATTATAAGTGGTGTCGTATATTGAAGCAAAAAATAAAGTATCCAGGCTGGAACCCTGGATTATATCGTTAATAGTCCATTCAGCGTAAGTTTGCTTAAGATATGATGGGCATGTTCATTCTTATGCATTGTTTAATTTTTATTGTAATAATATCCGATAATTGAAAAGACCATTCGCCGGATCACATAACTCTGTTACGAAAATATCCTCTCGTATGAAGATAATCACACTAATTCCAATTAGGGCCCGCTACCCTGATGCCAATTGTAAAAACTGCTTCCTAGAAACTGTGTCAAAAGTCCTCGAGATATCGATCTGTATTTGTTTGTCTGTTGTTATATCTTCAGCCAGAAACCAAAGATTCCTTCCAAAAGATTGGGTTTGGTGTATTTGTACATATTAAAGTCGTCGCAGAATTTTCTGTTTTAAAGCCTTTAAAACATGCATCCCAAAGTGATAAATGAAACCTCTTATGATATGCAGTCGTAGCCAACATTGTGATGCTCAGAGCCCATGTCGCAGTACATCACCCTGTGTGAACTGCTGGACATCTTGATATTCAGAGTTGATGCAGAAGACGCTGAAAAGATGCATGAAAACAAGTACCTACAACTTCATGCCAAAAAATTAGAATAACGGTATTTTACGTTCTGAAGTTAAATTTGAGTGGAGAGTAATTCTCAATCTTTTGTACAGGGTGATTCAGTCAATTTCTGACCATTTCACTCGAATGACGTGCATTAGGGATAAACAATTGAAAGAATATGAGCGCCATATCGAATTTCTAAATAGTTGGAGTTTGTATTGTTGCAACGGCGCTGGATGAAAATCGTATTGTTGAAAAATGGCGAGACGCACAAGGCAGGCAAGCAATCATGGATTTTGTCAAGCAATTTCGTGCCACTGGATGTGTTAAAGGCAAGAAAAAAGGCGGGAGCGAAGCTCGCGTTCGAACGGCCGAAATTGTCGAAAATGTTCGCACAAGGTTGGTCGATTCCCCTACCAAAAAATCTGTTCGCCGCCTATCCATTGAAGAAGGGCTGTCGTATACCACGACGTGGCGAATTTTGAGAAAGGATTTACACCTGTTCCCGTATAAGATCCATGTTTATCAGGAGTTAACAGACACTGGAAGACAGAAGCGACAACAATTTGCGATGGAGTTTGGAGCAGAAATGGAAGCCAATCAGGACATTGTGGACAACCTGTGGGTGTCAGATGAGGCCTTCTTTCATCTGTCAGGTGACGTTAATAAACACGACGTTCGTTTTTGGGGTTCCCAGCACCCTCATGAGATCCATAAGTCACCTCTTCATCCACGAAAGGTTATGGCTTGGTGCGCGATTTCCAAAAGAGGCATCATTAGTCTATTCTTTTTTGAGGGCACCGTAACATCACAAGCTTACTTTAACATTTTGGAAACCTTCATCCCCGAGCTGCGAAGGAGGCCTATACCGCTTCGACATCAGTGGTTTCAACAGGATGGGGCTAGGCCTCACACCACTAATAAAGTGCTAGACTTTCTCAGTCAGATATTCGGAAATCATGTCATTTCAAACAGGTTTCCAGATCGATTCGGGGGTGGCTTTCTTTGGCTCCCTACGAGTCCTGACCTGAACCCATGTGATTTTTATCTATGGGGGTTCCTTAAAGACAGTGTGTTCACTACAGCACTTAGAACCCTAGACCAGCTGCGACAAAGCATCGTCGACTGCTGCACCCTTGTGAATGCAGAAATCCTGGATAGAGTTATGAACAACTTCACCATTCGACTGCGAGCAGTTCAAAACGTTCGTGGTGACCACATTGAGCATATCATCAAGACTTTTCCACGGGAATAAAAACTCCGAATTGCCTAAAATGTCATACTGAAATGCTAAGTTTGTAAACAATGGGTCAATAAATCATAGTACTGAAATGGTCAGAAATTGACTGAATCACCCTGTAATATACTTATTCCTCTAGTCGACCTCAAAAGGAACATTAATTTAATCAAAAATTAAAGTTTACATTCAACAAATTGAAGATGACAAAATATTAGAATAATTTCCAAAACTATACAATTTGGTGAGCAGAAATGTTGCAAGGGATTCACATATCTTTTTAATGTTCTATATAAAAGGCATTGCAACTTTTCTTAGCTCAGACGAGCAACATGGGTAGAAAATCGGACGTATGACACGTCATATATATAGTCACGAGCAATATATGATCTTTATGGAAATGAAAAAAAACTCGGGCAGAATTTGCGAAAACCATGAAGTGCTCACAATCTATAGTAGCAAAGGTGTTAAATCAGCAAAAGGAGGACCCAACTTTTACAGGAAATGGAAAGAGATGTGGATGTAAATGCAAGACTAGTGAGAGGCAGGACAGGCAACTGAAAAACACTGTGAAGAAACACAGTTTCAAAACTGTTAAATGTATTAATTTTGAGCGGGAAAAGTGTGGAGCAACCGTATCTGGCAGAACTACAAACAGACGACTACATCAATTTGCGTTTCAGCTTAGAGTCCCCAAAATAACCTGTGATGACGTTGAAGCAAAGACCAACTCATGTAAAGGGGTGCAATAAAAGAGTTAGGGCAAGATGACTGGAGTTTAAATTATTTAGTGACGAATACGTGTTCTCTTTGTCTTTTGGTGACACAAGATCTTACAGCAGTAACTCCCTCAACAGATCAAAGACATTTGCTGCTTCAGTAATAGTAAAGAAATCTTATGGAGTAGGAAAGATATGTGTTCTAAATTGCGTTGTACATGCCGCAGTCTCTCAAGAAATACTTGGGGGTTGTCCACAAATTACGTCATCCTTTTTCCAAATAATTTTATACCCCCCTCCCCCCTGTGTCAGCACACGTCATATTTTTGTAAACCCTCCCTCCCCCCTTTGGTCATACGTCATCCATGGTGAGGTAGGCCAAATCTCCAAATCTTTAATTATTACAGACGTATTTTTTTGAGATTGGTTCAGGAACGAACACGTCAGAAATAACAAATTCGCTAAGCCACACAACAATCATCATCATCTGTAATACCAGGAAACCGGAATTTACCTATAAATGGCCCTCGCTGCCAATGTATTTACCGTCAAATGGAGTCGTTGGCTCCATTTTCTTACTCTGACATCTGAAAAAGATTTTCAACTCACATACAACAGCATACGTGTATTTTCAAATTTAGTGCCTGGAAACTACGATTTGCATACAGCATTGATTTTCTGTTACCTTTTGAAGAAAACTGCTGCAGAATCGTATTAAATGCTAGTCAAAGCTTACGCTGAGTGGTAAATCACAGCGCTTTGAGTGGTTTAAAAAATTCAAAAGTGGCGTCTCTGACATGAGAAACGAAGAACGTGGAAGACACAAAGTTATCTATTATGAGCTGCTGAAACCTGGCGAAACCGTTAATACCGACCGCTACCGACAACAAATGATCGATTTGAATCAAGCTTTGAATGAAAAACGACCAGAATATCAAAAAAAGGCAACACAAAGTGACTTTGCTTCATGATAATGCAGCATCACACATAGAAAAATTTGGTCAAGAAAATGATTGAACAAGAAAAGTTTAGTTGGACAATATTCGCATGCGGCTTACTCATCAGACTTGGATCCCATTACTACTTATTTGGATCGATGGGACACGCACTTGCTGAACCGCGCTTCACTTATTACGAAAATGTAGGAAAATGGCTCGATGACTGGTATACTTCAAAACAGCAACAGTTTTTTTGATATGGCATCCACAAATTGTCAGACAGGTGGAAAAAATTTATAGCCAGCGATGGGCATTACTTCGAATAAAATATTTATTATCATTTTCGTATAATAAACGTGTATTTTCTGTACAAAAATTCCTACTTCATATTCACATGCCTGGTAGATGAGTGCAAGTATATCTCTCCTTGTTTGCAGGTAATATTATCTACGACTGCAACTGTTGTAGCAGGAGATTCAAATTAGAGATTGCAATTCCTTGCTGGAATTTCATGCACTTGACAGAAAAGAAATAAAGACCAGAAATTTGGCAAACACGTTTGTGCTAGTTTTCCTGCACACATTGACAATATGCATCATATGGGAGTATTCTATACTTTTATATGTAGTTGAGATAACTTTATGAGAAAGTGCAAGTGTTACAAACAAAATTGGAAACCGGTCACTGAGATGAATGGGATTTCCCTGTGGAAGTGCTGTAAATAAATTGGTTTGTTCGTTATTCCAAAAAAAATGTTAGGTATCTGCTTTTCTTCACGGTTTGTCAGTTAATACTTCTTAAGAATATTGTTTACCACTGGGTTAAAAGTTCAGAGTTTTGTTTCTCATCCTATGCTTTTATTCGTATACGTTTATATTTATCCTAAATTAGGTACAGTTATATAAATATAAGGGGTACATACAGTATATCTTATTAAATCCGTCCATATTTACATATGTAATCACTTGCCTATTGGTTTGTTAACATGGCTAATTACATTGGGCAACAACGATATTGCTTTTTAGGTGACAATACCCAAACTTGAATGAATTTAACGTGCTGAACACGAATATCACATTGAAAAGAGTTGATTGACTCTCGTTGCAGAAATATTGATGTGTTGTCCGTTGTATAGGTTCTATCGATTTTCAGAATCACGGGAACCATCTTCCATCTATAACTATCGGGCATGCTGTGTACATGAAGGAGACGTAGGACAGTCTAAAGCACCTGTTGAAGAGGATTAACTAGAGTAAATATGGCTGGTAGATCTGTTCTAATCTGAAGATAGTGTCTCTGTTGATAGGTTTGCAGCAGAGAGATACAAAGTACTGCTATTTTCTTTGTCTAAGGGACAGCAGAGCAATCGATTTGCACTACATCAAGAAAGAATGGCCTCCAAGTCTGGAGTAAAGAATGTACAGCACCCACCATTGGCAGAACCACACAAAATAAACAAGCCTCGTTTGCAAATTACTAAGAAACAATAACCAATTCAGCCTTTTCTTAGTCATATTCGTGTTCAGCACATTGAATTCATTCAGAAATGACTATTTTCATCTCGGAAGCATGAATTTTTTGAAATTTTGTTGTCCAGTGTTATTAAATGATTAACAATTTCTTATTTAAGTACATTATTTAATCAGTTTATTTATAAATTATGCGTTTATAATAATATTCCTTTATACATTTGGTTCAAAAATTTCTCCATTTACTTAATTGCTAGAAATTCACTCTCCACTCGTGTCAATTTCTCTCATGCAAATTTGAACCTGGATATCACTGTTCTTAATTCATTGTGCAACATGGATTAATGCAATCTATGTAAAACCACAGATGAAAGATATCTCTTTCAACTGTGGTAAAACCGTCTCGTATATTCATGTAATTAATTCCCTGCACTTCCCGTGTGAAATTGGAGTGGTTGCGTCTCAAAATTTTCCTGAAGTCTAGTATAAATTTACATTTATTTATGTATGTAAATTAGTTTAAACTGATTAGTGATGACTGTCATTTTGGGCAAAACCCCCCAACCCCCGCTTGTCATTCTTTGTCAGCATTTCGCGATCCCCCCCTCCCTCCTTGAATGGATGACGTAATTTGTGGATGACCCCTTGACAATCTGGAGATCTATGTTGTGATTTCTTTCATATTGCTAAATCCAAGAAAGAATGTCTTCACCATGAAATATCTGTGTTACATAGCCAATAATTCACCAGGAAATAATCCAACTGAAAATTTATGAAAGTTGAATTACGCTAGACTTCAGCAAAGACTTCCACAGACAAAACAGAAGTTGAATTTAGCAATCGTTCATTTCGGACTAATATCAGTCGTGAAGAATGTGCTAAGTTGATCAACAGCATGCCAAATAAGCTAAGTCTTGTAATTAAAACCAAAGGCGACGCTATTAAGTGTTGTCGATTAAAGTGATTTGTGTATCTTTTCTTGTCATTATTCTAATTTTTTGTCTCTTATCTCGGGATTATTCTGTTATTTTGTCATTTTCAATTTATTTAATGTAAATTTTAAATTTTGAATACATTAATTTTTCTTTTGATATTTATTAGAGGAATAAGTACATCATCCAGGAAAAAAAAAGTCGAAACGTGTAGTTATAAAAGTTTGTTGTTTAATCTCCACTCAAATTTAACTTCAAAACCTAATATACCGTTATTCTAATTTTTTCGCAAAGAGTATGGTGAAATCTGCGATTCCTGAAGTAGGAGTATATACGAATTCATTTTTTCATAATCGTCTTCTTTAAAATGGTAAGAGCAAATCACTTCAGTTGTGGTACAAATATTTTTATCCAACTTGCATGATATTAACCATTTTTTTAAAATTAAATTTGGATCTTTAGGGAAATGAAAAAAAGAAAACATTCTTATCTTTTGTATTAAATTTTGTATTATTGCAAGTGGGAATCGCGCGTGATGTCATTTTGCTGTGTAAATTAAGTATTCCTCGTAATAGTTTTTAAAAGATTGTCCTTGTGACGTCACACAGCTGGCAATATTCCACTTACCAACAACAGATGGGGCAACAGCCAGATTTCCTCTTAGACGTCACTTCCTAGGTACGAGCTCTGGCGCCATTTTATATATCTTGGCAAGTACGATGAACAACGTGGAGTTTTGAAGGAAATTTTAAAACGCAGTAATTCTTTTAACCTCTGCTGCTTTTGGAAAATGATAAAGAAAGATTGGACTTGAAACGTAGAAATTGCTTATTAGTAACGTTGACGATAGACGACGAATTATCTCTTGGGAAAAAATAATTGCGCAGTAAGCATTTTTGACATTATTTGCTCTTCATTTTGTGCGTTTTATTTTAGATTGAATATGCATGCCACTTTTACTGCTGAGAAGTAAACGTTTTTATCATTGTCTGTTGGTTTAACTGGTAAGAATTATTTATTTGTGCTTTTTAGAATTCCATTTGACCGTTAATATCCCGATAGTGCTCTTTTCATTTAAATTGCCTTGCGTCTTTTCTTTTTGAATTTTATTTTCAGGTGTTTCGAGTGTTGCATATTTAGAATTGCTCTTTGTCCGCATTTAAGGAATTTTCGTTCGTATTGTAACATTATTATTGCTGATATTACTTGTTTTTTGGGTAACATTTGGATTTAATGATAGTTTTTTGCATTTAACGTTACATTATTAACCATAATGATAGCACGGAGTATGTAAGTTGAAGTTACATTTCCCCCCTCACTTTTAATTCATTTATTTTTCTTTTCAGTTGCTTTTCCCTCAAGTATCAACCAGCCATTACACATTTGCGTGCTGCTTAGTGGAATTTTCGTTCGCCTTGTGATGATAGTATTGCAGCTATTACTTGTTTTCGGAACAATATTTTGATGATTTCTTATTGAATTCAATGTGATTAACTATGAGCCTGAATGTAGATAGTAAGTTTTGAGCTTTTACTTTTCCGACATCTTTTAATTCATTTTTATTGTCAGTGTTTCCTTTTTCTTTTCAGATGGCGCTTTTGTTCTTCAAGTATCAATTAATTGTTTATGGCTTGAAACCGCATTTGATACTAGAGTGAGCGAGTTTGAAAATTGCTTATTGTCTCCATGGATTTATTGTTTCGTTGCTTAGCGAGTTGATGAAGAGGAGCCGCCCTACTTTCTTAGGATTTCCAGTCTTCAATGGGATTTCTTGTGCCGTGGACAGTGAAACCGTTGTGCGCATAGAATTCAACGGAAGAGACAACTTCAATGTGCCTGTTCCTGTTAATGGACGAGTATACTGAACTTTTAGTGATTTTCTTGAAGTTTTCTTTCTGATTTGGAATGAAATACTTGATTTGTAGAAGACGTTTTGGAAGAATTTCTATTTACTTGTTGTAGATTTTATTGTGAATGTTTGATTGTTAATGAAGACCTTTTGTAAGACTATTCCCAGTCCTGTTTCACTTTGTAATTTTGATTGTGAATTTTTCTGATTTATTCGTAATCATTGATTGTTAGAAAGCCCAACTTACTGTGCCAAATTTCTTGAGGTACATCAAGTTGGGATTTTTTTTTCGTGCTTTTTAAAAAAAAAAAATTCAACAGTATCACTTACGTTATTTATCTTTATTATTTCTCAAAAATATATCTTAAAATCAGATACAAAATTTGCCTTTGTTTACTTTTTTTTACATTTTTTAGACAAATTTGACCAAGAAAACGCTAAAAATAAGCCCAAAAACTGTTAAAAAACTGCCTTAAGTCCAAAATCGATTTTTCAGAGCCTACCGTAAACTGGAAGATTTTGGTAAGTCGCGGAGTGATCTCCCCAGTAAAATCACTGAGAGATGGTTTAAAGTTAGTTTGCCCCCAGATGAAAGTGATTTTTACTTGGCAAAATTAATTTAAAAACTTGATATTTGAAAGACAATAAGCAGAGACGATGGCTTTGAAAACGTTGAGTTGTGTGCTTTTCGAGATAGGTTTCCCAGGGGTTTCCCAGGGGTCAAAGTTCATAGTTCAAAGGGCATTTTGGGACTTAGAATATTTTTTCACAACCTTCCTCGAGGTCAAAGGCCATTTTCGAACTTACCCTTGCTAGAGGTCAAAGGGTATTTTTGGACTTAGAATATTTTCCCCCATTACTTTCAAGCAAGAACAACCAACAAAGGAATAAAATTCACACAAGACGCAATGTGTGCATGAACATTGTTGGTACGTAAAGTTCTTACTAATGTGCAAAACCACTTTAGATTTGTGGGGGTCCCAAAGCACTTGAATCTGTCTCGCTTAATTGCCTTCAAGATGAAATGTCAACTGAAATGAAAAAATGAATAAAAATGCCAAGTAAAAAACAACAATCGATCTAGGGTTCATAATAAATTTCTTTATATTCCTCTTTGTTATTCCAAATACTTGCCTTACTTAATCTTTAACTATTATTGGTAATTATTTCCTTTTGATTATAACAATACAGCCAGATAATGAAGAAAAACAATTATAAACACAACCAAAGAAATCCCTTAAATGACAAGAAACACCCAACCACCCATCCACCCAGTGCCCCTGATCATTTATTATTTTATTATTTTTTAAACAAATTCAATCAAAATTGTAAAAATATGAAAAGAGATTACATTATTCTGTTTTTGTGATATATCAGGTCAAGCTGTTAACATGGCCAAGAACATCTTTAGTAAAATGTCTTCATAGTTGATATTCACATTTGGCCATTCATTGGCTTCTGTCATTTCTATATCAGTGCACCTGTCAAAGTAAGAAACATTTATGTAGATAACATTTTAATTCAACAATGTGTTTTTCATTGTAATTTGAATATTTCCAAAAAACATGTATCATGCAGGGTATATCAAAAGTCTTCTTCATCCGATTTCAAAATTCTATATTCTTTTTTAAACTCAACATACAGAATTGGCGGCTGTTATTCCAGTTTTGAGCCCGTCCAGATTTTCTGGTAGAGCAGGCATATAAACACGACCTTAACAAAGCCCCATAAAAAGAAATCACAAACAGAATCTTCTGACTTCTGAATGCCTGTGTGGTGATGCTCCACCTTGTTGGAACACAAAATCATCACTGTCAGTCTGTAATTGCGGGATTTCGCTGTTTTGTGCTGCGGGGTAGCCAGCTAGACAAACTGACGGAAGCTCACTACACCTTTCAGCCGCTCATGCGAGACGTCCAGCGGCACTGAAACAAAACTTGAGAACCCCCGCCTTCCAATGGAATGCAGATCGCTTAACTGTAATCAATAATTGTGGATCTACAATACAGCATATCGAAATATGATGAAAGACTTTTGATACACCTTTGCACTTGCCATAATTGTTACATATACAATATTTAAAGTTAGCATATGAACAGTTCCCTTAAATTATCGTCTCTATTCTATTATCACTTTCTTATAAAATCTTATTTGGTTGAAAAGTCTATACGCATCACAAATTACTTAATAGCTAACATAGATTGGCTTGATTCGAACACCTCACAGTTATCATGACTGGAAAAATACAGAAAATAGGGAATTTCCAGCGTGATTCATTGAGCCGTCTCTGATTTTGTCTTGGATTAAATACACTTCAATTAGACTGAAATTATGGCTGCATGATTATAAAAATCACTGAACAATAAAAATTCACTTTCTAAACACTTTCACAGTTGCTCTACTTAAACAATATGAAATTATATGCTCCACAAAATAAACAAGTGCACTGGTACTTCAGATTACATAAAGTTTTTCAAAAGATATAACATGCAACTTGGATTGGACAAATGCAAAATCATTCATATTGAAAATGAGATTCTCAGGGATGGGATCTCTTCAGAGGAAGAGCAAGAACAAACTGCTGCTGTGGAAAATAGAGAATTTTAGAAATATCTAGGATTTAAAAAAAAGCTAAACGCATGAAGAGCACATTCATTACTTCATACGTTGAAGACAATACTGAAAACACTTAAATTCCATCAATTTAATCAAGATTATCAATGCTTACGCCATCTCAATACTATCCCACTCTTGAGGGACTTAAAAGGAAGCATGAAAACTGTTTACATCATTCACAGAATGCCATCGAAGGGGTAACCCTTCTCGTTCAAAAAGAGGCAGATCATATAGGATTCGTGCACTCTAAGACTTCTTTTACTCTACATAGCACAGGTTATCGCTACACGAAGTAATCTGCATAGCTGATACAATCACACATCTTTAAACTTGAATAGTGTTTAGAACACATAATATTCTTACAACATGCACTAAGCTTCAATAATGGCTCAGAAAGAAACTCCATGATAAATTTCCTTCTGACCTCAACCAGCTAGAAATCGACAAAAAACCATCAAGCTACTGATTGAGCAAAGGGAATCTCTTTGGATATACTGAAGGAACCATGCTTGCTGTACAAAACTGGTTCATTAACATTAATCACCTATTAATATTATAACAATAGTCCAAAATTAAGGATTCAACCAAAAGGATTTGCTTCACATTTGGAGGGTTTGCTGTTCAGGGTATGGGGAAGTGATATTGGTAATAATAGCATGTCGTTCCCCAACCGATCACCAGGGTGAAATATGATGCTCTAAACAGCAATAGCGATGGTCATTTGTATAAGCACAATGGTGCTAACGTTGCCAATCGCATCTGAGATCTGAACAAAAAGACTGCTTCCACGACGTTATGAGAATAAAAGAACCACAGGCCATGGCATTGAGGTCCACTGACACTTGGTGACACGTGACTCATGATTCAATGTTTTGAGGCATTCGATCAGGATGAGGGAGAAAATCTCGGGGAACGCATGTGATAAAAGGTGCTGCAAAGGCAGTTATTGAACAATCAGTGGAGAATACGAACGGAACGTGCATTCTCATGGCAGAATAAAGCAGTTAGACATAGCAGTTAGAACAGTGTTGGATGTTTGCTTAAATCATTGCATGCCTATCCCAGTAAGCTCTGCTACCTCCGGAAATGTCAGCCTCCAACAGCAGTTTGCTTTGACGTTTCTGGGATGTGTCGAGGTGGATGATCAGGTGCCAGTAAATATGCAGAATTGTCGCATTTGGGACACTGAGTTCTCAGCAGACTTATGAAGATTCGTTACATTCACCAAAGGCGACAATATGGATAGGGCTTAATGCAATACAGGGTGCGATCACAAAGTTTCAAGACTGGTCTCAGAACAAAAAATTTATTAAACATTTTTTTACAGCGAACTAAAAATCTTCGCAATATGACCCTTGGGCATCAACACAACGCTGGCAGCGTTTTTTCCATTGTTCGTAGGCTCCCTGGAACTCTTTGCACGGAAGGCTGTCAAGGGACCTCGTCGAAGCTGCCTGGACCGCTGGAATCCTGTCGAATCGCTTCTCTTAATTCGGGGGAACGGAAAGAAGTCGCTGGGAGCTAGGTCGGGGCCTGTAGGGTGGCTGGGGCAGTGTTGTCACGTTGAACATGGCCAAAACTTCGTCGGACTAATTTTTTATCCGGTGTGCTTATTATAGTAATATCAAGAAACTTCAAGTTTTGAGATAGTGTGAAAAGTTACTTACCCACTAGGTATGTTGTCATGGCCAGTCTACATAGCCAGTCTATTTCTTAGGTGTCCAACTCCTCTATTTTTATATTTTCCATTTAGTTACGAAGCAATTGTTTTATATTACTTCCATCAATTATTTCGTGTATTTTACTCCTTTCATTTTAACTACAATATAAAAAAGAGAATACAACATAAACAAAAATATAAATAAAAAATAACATAACTTACCTTCATTCATTCATTCCTGATATAACGTCATAATTATATAAGGGAAAATTTTTCCTTACCCTTCCGAATGTTCATATTGTGTTTTGGTAACTGTCTAGAACTCCTCTTGGAGCAGGGGCGGATGGACAGATCTATAAAATTACGGGAGGATTTAGGGAAACAAAGGATTTCAGGTATATAATTGCATGATATAAAGAGGAACTCCTGTACCCTTGAACACTTCTCATCTTTGCCACTTAAATCCGTCACACTAACAATAGCTTTACGTATTTCCTTGTATGCTTCAGAAACATTATTTTCATCGAAATGTCATCGTATTAATGATAATTTTAAATTCAACAAAATCCATTTTGTTCGTCTCCATCTTCCGCGATCTACATCTTCTGGTTGCGCCATCTCTTATGAATAATGTTAACTGAGTAAAATTAAAAAAAATAATAAATAAAAATTAATATAAATAATATTAGGAGGCAATGTTGAAACAAACGAACCACAGAGATCACCGAGCAAGTACCTATTTTATTAGAAGAAAATAACTTTAAAAAACTGTTCAGAAATTTTTAAGATTATAAAAAAAATTAAAAGTCAGTTTGCTGATTGCTTAATTGATTTACGTTGTTATCATAATCTTTATAAATTTATATTGGAAAATATTAATTTTTAAACTGACCTCTTACAGAATTGATATAAAAAAGCTTTTTGCAGAGAGAGAGAGAGAGAGAGAGAGAGAGAGAGAGAGAGAGAGAGAGAGAGAGAGAAGTAACCTACTCTCGCCATCTCTTGACAAAACTTACCAAAATTGACGGCATAGCAAGAAATAAAACTTTTAAAATTATAAGTTTTATAATTATAAGTTTTAAAATAAAACTTTTAAACATTACATATGAAACGTATGTAACATATCATTAGTCCTCATAGTAATCCTCAACATCCTCCAGCATTCCTCAGCAACCTTTGCCAATGTGACCTCAACCGCTCAATGCCGTTCAAGATGCAGCTTGTAATATATCAAACAACTTGAAACTTAATGTCATGATCAAAAACCTAGTCCTATATGATATAGGATTAGTTAAGTTCGAAGATGGTAGAATTTGATTCAGTGGTACTTGTGCAAATGATGCCTGTATGGTACCACTGGATATTTCCAATGCTAAGATATGGCATGAACGAATATACAGGGTGTTTTTGAATTGAGTACAGTTTTTTGGGAGATGATAGAAGAGGTCCTTAGAAGTATTTTTTGTCATATGAATATGAGGTCTCCGCAGCTCCGTTTACTTACAATACTGCATTGAACAATCAAATGACACCGGGATGCAGTGCGCGTTGATAGGCCTAGATTATTTTATTTTTAACAATTAACACAAGCAATCTACTGTAATAACTTTTAAAGTAACTGTTTGCAAAAAAGTTTCAAGGTGCACGTGCTTGTTTGTTGAAAAGTCTTAGGACAAACTTCGTCAAGGAGATTCCATGGTATCCAACCCCTTTGTAAAATACGATTAGTCCATATGTAAATGAACTAATCGCATTCTGGGAAAGCAGTAGATAAAGATTTGTTTTAAAAAGTTCACTTGATATACTTTTTACATGTGTAAAGTTAAACAAACAGTATGAATCGTTTTACATGGAATACACTTATTGCATCATAAGGCGTTGCGAATTGTGCTATGAAGCAAATGGTGGTCATTTCGAACAATTACTGTAAAAGTCATACAGTAGATCAATGACGTATATTAAAGATAGACTCCGAATCCTATTGTTGTAACTTGAAGCAAATTGGGAAGCTCCATGCCCAGAACTGTCATGGCTGAAAGTGAGTGAAGATGCAAAACACATGGCTAAACACGAGAGTAGCTGATTAATATAATTCTTTCACACGCCTATCACGGACTGATAAGTTTATCTTTTCGTTTATTTTGTATTTGAAGTATTTTATTATATTTTATAAACAATTTTTCGATCATGGTTTCAATTTCAATTTCGTTTCGATTGTCTTTCAGTAACGTATTTTCATTTTAGTTACGTATTTTTGATTTATTTTTGTGGAAAATGATTCCTGATCCTTTATCTTGTCTGTTTGTACAGTTGTACGCAGAACAACTTTGAATAATGGTTTTGAATTAATAATTCCTCGGGTTCAAAATCTTCAAAAACTAAGCAGCCAGACAGCTAATTACTCCACGGCTCACTCCTGCCCAGAACTATCATGGCTCAATTTGCTTCACTTTTTGATGCTGTTAACAATAGGATTCGGAGTCTATCTTTAATATACGTCATTGCAGTAGATTCGAGGCTAACGAGAAATACAGGCTCCGGCACTGAAAAGTCACCTGACCAAGATAGGTCTATTAACAATCCAACCTTCATTGTTTCCAACAAAGGAAAAACCACTGATTGTTAAAATACAAGATGGAAACAATGAAAGTTACATTGTTAATAGACCTATCTTGGTCAGGTGACTTTTCAGTGCCAGAGCCTGTCTTTCTCGTTAGCCTCGAGTAGATTGCTTGTGTTAATTGTTAAAAATAAAATAATCTAGGCCTACCAACGCACACTGCGTCCCGGTGTCATTTGATTGTTCAATGCAGTATTGTAAGTAAACGGAGCTGCGGGGACCCCATGTTCATATGACAAAAAATACTTCTAAGGACCTCTTCTATCATCTCCCAAAAAATCTGTACTCAATTCAAAAACACCCTGTATAAGAGTTAAAAGTATATTGGGAATTAACTGCAGAAAATGTTTAGGTAATAAAAAATGTAAAAGAAGTTGGTGGCACGCGGCCCTGAGGCCACACATCATATTATAGTTGACAATATGCACGCAATCACGGATTCAGACACACGGACTTCTAGAAGGGTCTAAAATGAAAGATTACAGAAGTGGTCATTTGTTTGCTTAAATTCATAAGAAGATATTAACGAAAATGTAGTGATACGGTCCCTGAGACCGCGCGCCACTTCCGTAGTTCTAACTTAATTATTAATAATTTCTTACTTAGAAACATTTATTTGAAAACAAATATTTGAAGAAATTGCAATATAAAAATAATGCAAGAATATTTTCTAAATATTTCAAGAATTTCTGAATTTCAAGAGCAATGAAACTTTTCTATAAATATAAATTCATATCTGTTTAACTTCCATTTATACAAGTTTTGAATAAAATCATTTTAAATATTCAGAAACCTCAGAAAATAATTTTAAATAACTTTTTAGTTATTTTGTAATAAAAAAGAGGCATCTTTTATCCTCCGAGAAATGATTGCTATTACTCATTTTTTTACAGGGTGAGGCATTTAACTTGAGACAACTGAATACCTCGGAAACTAAGCATTGTACGAAAATATGTCCAAAATCAAAAGTGAATTACTTCGTTAGTAAAAAAAATCCCCCCCCCCTCCTTGTGAGGGGGGTGGGGGGAGAGGGTAACCTTGAAATCTTAAATAGGAACCCCTATTTTTAATGGTATATTCAGATTGTACACAATATCGGAGAAATGTTTTATTCTTGGTGTTTTTTTCAATTGATCCAACCGTTTAGGAGATAGAGGCCCTGAAAGTGTGGAACTTTTAATGTTTTGAACCCAATTTTATTGATGAAGACAAAGAGATAAAGAGTGGGTCTTACAGACATTCCTATTCTACTTTTTAAGAATACGAAGTCAGAATTTCAAAAATTCAAAATTTTTTATGCACAAGTAAACTTTTGGGGGCAGCAGTCCTACGGAGACAAGTTTGTATGCGTATGCATTGAAAAATATTGGATTCTTGAAATTCTGACTTCGGATTCTTAAAGAGCATTAAAAAGTAGAATAGGAATATCTGTAAGACCGACTCTCTATCTCTTTGTCTTCATCGATAAAATTGGGTTCAAAACTTTAAAAGTTCCACACTTTCAGGGCCTCTATCTCCTAAACAGTTGGATCAATTGAAAAAACACCAAGAATAAAACATTTCTCTAATATTGTGTACAATCTGAATATACCATTAAAAATAGGGGGCCCTATTTAAGATTTCAAAGGGGGGGGGGTAACTTTTTAACTAATGAATTTCCCTTGCGAAATAATTCACTTTGATTTTGGACATTTTTTCGTACATTGCTTAGTTGCGAGATATTCAGTTGTCTCAAGATAAATGCCTCACCCTGTACAGAGGACAAATGTAAGTATCAGGTACAAAAAGAATTTTGAAAATCGGTTAACAAATAAAAATGTTACTGGCCAGGAGGCAAACATTCTTGAATGACCCTCGTAGATAAGGTTGAAAAAATGTTTGAGGTTTACCATTAATAATGAAATAAATTAAGGATAGATAAAAAAGTTTCATGAATTTAATTTTTGAACATTAAAAAAAGTTGTTTCGCGCCACTAACCGCGTTACAAACATCCGCGCCACCTCTGGACGTTCAGTAAGTTCGAAGATGGTCGAATTTCATTCAGTGGCACAGAAACCAATAACACCATTATGATAAAAATATAAACTCCTGGGGAAACCAGAAATAAATATACAAATGGGAAGAAAATGTGGATATGATAAATAAAGACAAAGTAAATAACAACTCTTTAACCACAACAAATTTTGTTGTGGTTAAAGAGTTGTTATTTACTTTGTCTTTAACACCATTATGGTTCCATCGGAAATTTCCAATCACAAGATATTGCATGTTATATATCAAACAATTTGTAACGACATGTCATGAACGTATATATAAAAGTAGTCAATAAGTTCGAAGATGGTCGAATTTAATTCAGTGGGACATGTTTTAAGGTTTTCAAAAATGATTTAAAAAATTTGAAAATGTGTTTCAAATGGTTTTAGGGCGGCGACTAGTTTGCCTTTCGGTACTTGGCTATGTCATTCGGTACTTGGCTATAAAAAACGTACAGACAAACAGACCCACCCACAAACATCCTTCTTTATATATATAGAAGAAGGATGTTTGTTTGTTTATGGGTTTGTGGGTTTGTTTGTTTGCTTTTTATACAAATCTACAGTTTTATTCCGATCTTGATAAAATTTCGCATACATGACCTTCAAAGCATGAGGAAGGTCGCTGTCTACCTCAGATTTCGAAAAAATAATAATTATTTATAAAAAAAATCGATATTCATGGTTATGGCAGGGCATATTAATGAGAAATATCTCATGACCAACAATGCAAGACAAAGTTTGTGCAACAAAAGGTATCAACAATGGTGTCAACACGCAATGCACCAACACTATGCAAGGATCAACAATATATGTCTCATGACCAACAATGCACGGCAAAGTTTGTGCAATATAGAATGCATTGCATAGAATTCCTGTTATTCAGGCTTTTCTTAGAAAAGAGAGTTCTTAGTACATAATTTTTTGAAAATCTTTAAAAATCATCAGTAACTGGAGATAATGGAAAGTTAGCAGACTATTGAGAAAGAGTGCAACGACGACAGATAAAGCACTCCTTTAGCTCCGTGCTGTATTGAGCAAATGGTAAGCAAGTAAATAGAAGAAGCGGCGACCGCTAGACTACACAAAGTGATGAATGGTCAATTTTTGCTTCAAGACATCGAAAGAAGAAAGAAAATTGCAACAACATCAAGTGTACATCTAAAGTAAGATTACGTGAGTAAAAAATTATTTAGACTAGAAGGCATCCTTGGAGAGTCCATCCATTGTGAGCCTTTAACAAATTTTTTTTCGGTAAATCAAGTCCCGTATATCACCTAGGATGGATTTTTTCAGTGAAGAGGTAAATTCCTGTCTTTCAGATTTTTCTTAAAATGGATAGTCGCTTCGCTCTAAATTGTAGTGACTGAGATATTATTTAACCAATTTGGAGGTTTAATTTAGCTTTATGAGGTTGTTCTGTTTACCTACAAGCGTAATTAACCCGGGCAACGCCGGGTCCTCTGCTACTCTATCTATCTATATACATAAAGAAGGATGTTGGTTTGTGGGTTTGTTTTTTATACAAATCTACAGTTTTATTCCGATCTTGATGAAATTTTGCATACTTGACCTTCAAAGCATGAGGAAGGTCACTGTCTACCTCAGATTTCGAAAAAATAATAATTATTGATAAAAAATCGATATTCATGATTATGGCAAGGCATATTAATGAGAAATATCTCATGACCAACAATGCAAGGCAATGTTTGTGCAACAATGCTTATCAACAATGGTGTCAACACGCAATGCACGCACACTATGCAAGGTTCAACAATATATATCTCATGACCAACAATGTAAGGCAAAGTTGTGCAATATACATAAGTTTCAATTTGTAACAATGCATAGAATTCCTTTTATTCAGGCTTTTCTTAGAAAAGAGAGTTCTTAGTAATTAATAATTTCTTGAAAATCTTTAAAAATGATCAGTAACTGGAGATAATGGTGAGTTAGCAGACTATTGAGAAGGAGTGGAAAGACTCCTTTAGCTTCGTGCTGTATTGAGCAAATGGTTAGCAGGTAAATAGAAGAATTGGCGACGCTAGACTACACAAAGTGATGACTGGCCAAGTTTTGCTTCAAGACATCGAGAGAAGAGTGGGAATTGCAACAACATCAAGTGTACATCTAAAGTAAGATAACGTGACTAAGAAATTATTTAGGCTAGCAGTGGCATACTTGGAGAAGCCCATCCATTGTGAGCATTTAAAATTTTTTTTGGGAATTTTCATTATGAATTTTTACTGTATTAATTCTAAGCGTTTTCATGTGTTCATTTTTAAGATATTGCAAAATTTGTTTACCTAGAAGGGTAATTATCCCGGGCAAAGCCGGGTACCTCTGCTAGTAGGAGATATTCTTGGCTGTTCCCCACCCCCCCTTCCTTAGTGTATATTTTCTCTAGCGTTAAAAGTTTACTTTCTTCTTTCTTTTTTCTTTTCACTTTTGTCTTTCCGCTGAAAGTCGGTACCTGGTACGCGAAATACATATCCGGTATTTCAATTTTATTCTTTATGAATGAGGTGTTCCCTTTTGGTTGATTTTTTTGTCGTTAAACCTATTAATCCGTGTCCCAAGTGCTGATATAGTAAAGTTGTATCATTTTGAATTTATAAATGCAGTTAAAAATATCACAAAGAGATAGTGTCAAAAATAATGACACAAGATGACAAAGCATCACAAATAGGGGGTGTCAAAAGTAAATATCGGCGTGACGTTATTTTAAAAGAAACCGATCTTCTTTTTACACTTAACTGCTTATACGGTTTTCTTTGAGCGTATCGTCCACGCAGATGCGTCAGAGACGTCTCCATTCATTACTTGTTTCAAAGAAATTGTTGTTTGAAGTTTCATTCAATAAAACGTGAACGTATTTACTTTAACAGATGGGCAATTTGCTTTTTAACACTCTATTTAGGAGCGTTCGTAAGAGCTATTTTTAACATTAATTCGCGGAAGTAAGAATAAATATTATTGTGAAAGTGACATTTAACTTGAGAATCCGAGAACACTTCATTTGCTATCGATTTTTTTTATAGATATACTATATATTTAGATGATTATATTTCTAAAGAAAAGGCAAACATCCGTTAATTTAGGGAGCCTGGACACCAACAGCTTTATAATTTAAACTGTTTTTTATTTAAAATTTTTGACCACGAAAGGTAGCCGTTTGATTGAAGGGGGCCCTGGACTTATAAAACCCATGTCTAAATCCGTTTCTGACTCTATTGATTTCATTTAATAAGTTATTATTGCGCTTCTTTGATGGATTATAGAAAAAAGGCCCGTTTTCCCGCTCCCTCGCAATTCTTCCATTTCAAATATTTCAAAAGCAATTAACGATACACATTTTGTGACACACAGACTCTGAATTGATTTTGTAGTATAGGCAGACAACTTGCTAACTATATCGACTAGCATTTAGGCATTTAAACTACTGACATGAAAATGTAAACTACATACGAGAAGAATAATGTCTACGAATCAGTACAAATACGCTTTGCTCCGTGAACACAATTGGAAGGACTAAGAATTTTCCTTGTTCTTCTGAGTTGGTGTCAAAAACCTTCGAGATATCGATCCAGGAGCGGAAAATGGTCAAAAAATTTGCTAATGCTTGCTGCTGAATCAAATATGAATTATGCTTTGTTGAAAAGCAATAAATAGGCAAATAATAAGTACATATGACCTATATATTAATTAATTAATCTATATATATAAAGAAGGATGTTTGTTTGTTTGTGGGTTTGTTTGTTTGTTTTTTATACAAATCTACAGTTTTATTCCGATCTTGATAAAATTTCGCATACATGACCTTCAAAGCATGAGGAAGGTCACTGTCTACCTCAGATTTCGAAAAAATAATAATTATTTATAAAAAAAAATCGATATTCATGGTTATGGCAGGGCATATTAATGAGAAATATCTGATGACCAACAATGCAAGACAAAGTTTTTGCAACAATAGGTATCAACAATGGTGTCAACACGCAATGCAACAACGCTATGCAAGGATCAACAATATATGTCTCATGACCAACAATGCAAGGCAAAGTTTGTGCAATATAGAATTCAATGCATAGAATTCCTGCTATTTAGGCTTTTCTTAGAAAAGAGAATTCTTAGTACTTAACAATTTCTTGAAAATCTTTAAAAATGATCAGTAACTGGAGATAATGAGTTAGCGGACTATTGAGAAAGAGTGAAAGATGATAGAAGAAGCACTCCTTTCAGCTCTGTGCTGTATTGAGCAAGTAAATAGAAGAATCGGCGACCGCTAGACTACACAAAGTGATAAATGGCCAATTTTTGTTTCAAGACATAAATCGAAAGAAGAAAGGAAATTGCAACAACATCAAGTGTACATCTAAAGTAAGATTACGTGAGTAAAAAATTATTTAGACTAGAAAGCATCCTTGGAGAGGTCCATCCATTGTGAGCCTTTAAAAACTTTTTTTCGGTAAATCAAGTCCCGGTATATCATCTAGAATGGATTTTTTCAGTGAAGAGGTAAATTACTGTCTTTCGGATTTTTATTAGAATGGATAGTCCCTTCGATCTATATTGTAGTGATTGAGTTATTATTTAATTAACTAATTTGGAGGTTTAATTTAGCTTTTTGAGGTTGTTCTGTTTACTTACAAGCGTAATTATCCCGGGCAATGCCAGGTCCTCTGCTAGTTTACAAATAAAATTTATGCCCAACGAATTGAGGCATTTAACTTCTGCGTCCTTTTTGCAACTTAAAACTTGTAGCTTTGGCTACTTTTCTTATTTCCGATTGTCAATTTTTTTCTAGTGCATACATAAATTGTTATAGATGTTCAGTCTATATATATATAAAGAAGGATGTTTGTTTGTGGGTTTGTTTTTTATACAAATCTACAGTTTTATTCCGATCTTGATGAAATTTTGCATACTTGACCTTCAAAGCATGAGGAAGGTCACTGTCTACCTCAGATTTCGGAAAGATAATAATTATCGATAAAAAATCGATATTCATGGTTATGGCAGGGCAATTGAGCAAACTTTAGAGAAAGAGTGCAACGACGACAGAGAAAGCACTCCTTTAGCTCCGTGCTGTATTGAGCAAATGGTAAGCAGGTCAATAGAAGAATCGGCGATCACTAGACTACAAAATGAGATGAATGGCCAAGTTTTGATTCAAGACATCGAGAGAAGAAAGGGAATTGCAACATCAAGTGAATATCTGAAGTAAGATTACGTGAGTAAGAAATTATTTAGACTAGCAGTGGCATCCTTGGAGAGGTCCATCCATTGTGAGCCTTTAAAGAATTTTTAAGGTATTAATTCATTTTAAGCGTTTTCATGTGTTTATTTTTAATTATTTCAAAATTTATTCAAAAAAAAAAAGTCCGAGCCACGCCGGGGTTATCACCTAGCTTATTTGGTAGCACAGCAGATCCAAACATTTCCTAAAAATATATTTTGACTATATTCTGTGGAAAAGTGTTTATTTTTAAGATATTGCAAAATTTGTTTACCTCCAAGTGTAATTATCCCGGGCAAAGCCGGGTACCTCTGCTAGTTCTAAATGAAGTTGCAAGGAAGCTCAAGGACAGAGTCAGCGTTCTTCGGTGTTGGGTCGGGCCTTCAGAAGCTGTCAGGAGAGACAAAATTAATACAAAATTTAGTGATCAGAATCTGTTTTTAGCACATTTTCATAGAAAATGCTTATGCGGTCGTTTTGTCCGTCCGTCGTAGATACAATTCCAACAATGCAATTGGGAGAGTGTGTGTATAAAACAGCAATAGAAAATAATAAGCGATGTGTCCAAGTAAGGCCGGCCAACTTCCGGAAAATCTTACAAATTTTTCTGTTTGTAATGCGGTAAAATGGCTACCAGACTGCAGCAATGCCTACTTTTATTACCAACGCAACAGAAGATGCTGCGAGATACCTATGCTATATTTGTTGATTTTGCATGTAAAAGTGGCGTCGGTTTGTGCAAATTCCAACGAACTTTGTCATATTTATTAATAATTTTGTCATCCCATACTGTAAAGAAATTAAAATTTTAGTCTAATATAAGCTTCTAAAATTAAGCGAAAGCTGTGGAATGGAACAACTAACAAGAGAAACCTATAATCTTTTTTGGTTGGTAATACAGGGTGAGTTTAACGTAGCGCACATCAAAGTTTAGCTGCCCGTAAAATTACCAGTTTGAGAATTTAAATGAAAGTAAAATATCACAGATATTAGTTGAAATAGCTAATATCTATTTTGGCTTTTATTTTTAGCAAACAAATTTTAGGTGTTACAATAAATGTTCGAAATGACGTCCTCTTTCGAATTAGGGATTGTGGCCCCCTCGTTCGCCAGATTTAATAAATAGCCCACATACGATTGCTGAGCTAAAAACGAACATCACAACAACCATTTCTAAAATCAATACTGCATGCATGCTTCTCAGAGTCTCAAATCTGGTAAAATGAACATGCTTTTGTATTCGCAAAAATTAACGTCATTTTCAACATTTATTGTAACACATAGCGTTTGTTGCTAAAAATAAAAGCCAAAATTTTAACTAATCTCTCTGATACATTACTTTCATTTAAATTCTAAACTGGTAATTTTACGGGCAGCTAAACTCTGACACGTGCGAGACTTTAAACTCACTCTGTATAAGCCTCATGATGTTTCTTAGAATGGACACAGGGTAAGAAAAAATGCTAGAAATATTGAAGTATATAAACAGAGGTTTCCTTTTACCAAGTAAATTAATATTAACCCAAAAGTCCGGATATCCTAACATAGCCAATGTTTTGACGACCATGGGAAAGAGCAGAGATTGATAACTGGAAATCAACGTTAGGGTAAATATCGACGTCGGATGGCTCGGTGTTCTCGAAATCGTGCGAAATTCACTGTTTCTCTTACAGGTTGAATTACCACGTTATCTATGTTATTTCAGATTGTTACGTCTGAACTGAGATAGCAACTCGCGAATTAAACATGTTCTAGGTGTTTGGTTATTGATAAGCAACATCTTCGTAACTTGTAATAATATCAGGGTTGGGACATAAGTCATGGCAACTATTTTTTTATAGAGCTATTTGGGATAGTATCACAAGATGTCATATGTTTCAAGGAAGGCGTGCATTCGTAGTATGTTTCCTGTTGATTTCCTCTCTTTAAACATAGAAATGTTAAATCAGTTTTTAGTCAACTCCCGACGTCAGTAAAGCTTTCGATCATGTATGACACAAGGATCTAATCTACAAAATGATTAGAGACGGGTTTCCTTCTGATTTGATTTCGATGGTGTAATCTTTCTTACCAATAAGTTCTATCAGGCAATTAGAATGAAGACATAGCTTTCGAAATATGTATTGGCGTTTCATATCTCGAATGTATTTTAACTAAGTGTTTTCCATTCATTTATAACTTTAATGTGGTAATGTCAAAGTAAAATATTAAGGTTACGTTTTGACTTTCTCTTATTCCACTTTTTTGTGAAAAAGCAGTTTTAAAATTTGATAAAAGAATAACCATCTACTGCCCACAACAAAATGTTTGGTTATTTTGGTATTTGGTTTCTTGTTTCTTCATTACTTTTTTGTCTTTGATTGATAAATTGCTTTTATCATAGCTTATTATTTTGTTCAATTATTTTATTTCATCATATGGCTTGTACTCTCCAGCCTCTCAATTGCTTCCTACGTGCGTAACAGTTAAGAAATTAGGTGATGAAGTAATATCAAGTCCCATGATCGGCCGAAATCACGTAGTTCAAAGTCAGAGGTGACCTCTAAGGAGATTCTAAGCACTTATAAGGCAGTTATGCACTTCTCTTTCCTAAGGGCTTATAATAATTTAATTACTAAATACTTGAATAATCCCAGATGTTTATTTTAAGATATGAAAACAAGTAGAATCTTCCCTTGGTGGCCTCATTGTTTTGATTGCGTCCCACCAAATGGCCTAAATACGTCAACACTTTATAAACCTTAATGAAGAGAAAGTATATATAGCATTAAACGAACGTTACTTCAATTCTAATATTTGGTTGTAATCATTTTATGTCATTATGAGTTCGTAAATTAGCGGTTTTTGTTATTAAAAAGTAATTTATCAATTAATTTGTCAGAAAATGTTGTCATCAACCAGGCTGCATTAATATTTGTTGTTCAAAGCTGGCTTTGGAGAAATGCTTATTAAATTCTTATTTAATGCAATCTTAGCAAAATATTATCTTAGTTTTATAAGCAAAATTTCGTAGGCATTGACCTTTTATGTAAACCTTCTTTACACCAGTAAAGCATGTTTCGCGCTCTTCCGCGCCATTTCTATTCCTAGTGTTTCAGAAGATTATTTTTGAGTCCGTGTTTGTTGCCTCTCATCAGGAATTGTTTTGCAACACTGATCGCACGAGGAAGCTTTTTATAATTAGAGATTCTCTACTACCGCTTCTATTAAAAAGGGGAAAACAGCCTCCTACTGTTCTTGGAAACTTCTTGTAAAGTCCATGGAATGTCTAAAGAATGAATGGTATCCTATCGTCGAAATCGATGAATGAGAGAAACGTCACGCTAACAACGTTCCGTAAACATTGCTACAAAGAACAGAGCTCTTAACACAGAAAATAAACGATAAAAATAACTTCGTAGTAAATTCCAATGCTCATCCATGCCTATAAAGTATGTCAAAAAAAATAAAACACAAAAGTACCATCAAATATAGAGTCCAAATATATTTAATGGGCAAGAGAAAAGAATTTATGTTTTGATAAGTTTCTATTAAATTTACTTAAAGAATGATTATTTCTTTGATAATAATATCATTAATAGTCTATTAATCTTTTTCTGAAATTCATATATGGCTTTGCAGTAGTCCTGTACAAATTTTATTCACTGACTGCATTTTTAATAAAATCAATATATTTTTTTTAATTTTTTTTTAAATTTCAAGCATGTTGCCAATTTTTTCGATATTTTTTTTTTTGATTTTGACTTCAGATTTCGATAAAGCATCAAACATTAAGTAAAAGTTATACAGATTAGGGCTAAGTGAGGTGTAGATCCATCCTATTGATAATAACATTGTCTGCATTCAATACCATGTAACTGTACTAGAAATGGTTCGAATATGTTGCAATAACGTTCCGCATTAACAGGTGTCTCTATGTAGCGCTTGCAATTCTGGAATGACGCTGGTCCGTAACAGTGCTGCATAGCGCATACCAGTGATAGTAACTGTTTTTTAGAACAGTCTCTGACTTCCTCGAAGAAAAATGGACCGATTATGAAATCAGTAATGAAGTCACAAATGCAATGTGGGTTTTCCGTACTCCACACGCAGCAGCTGTGTATAGTAACAAGTGCTCCAAAAAGTCAATCGTACTGCTGCTCCATTTTATTGAATACCCAATTAGCTAGTGATGAAGTCGTCAGGTGTCAGTTCATGTTTATGTTGCAACTTGTATGGAAATCGCTTAAGTTGCAACTTGTATGCATGATCGCCATACACTGCTGTGCGAAATGCCAATCCGTCGGGACAATTCTCACGCATTGCATTCCCCGTGTGCAAAAATCTCCGACAGTGCTTTCATTGTCAGTTCCACTCTTTGGGCGACAGCAGTGATTGGTGAGGGCCGGATATTTGGATGTGGCTTCAAATCGTCGTATCATTTTTTGATAATAAAGTTTAACTTAAGAAGGCCTTCTCGATTAATGACAGCATCCCTATGCCTACAATTTTATTGCGGTGATGTCTACAACTTGACAACGCCATCTGTTAGCCAAAAACCGAAAAATTCTAGCATTAATTTTTTTTCCTGAAAAAAAAAAAACCCAACTTCATTTCAATCGTTTTTGTGGAAACAATCTTTTCATCTGCATTCGTGTGCGAATTATTGAGTTTTAAACTTTTTCCTAAAGCTAGCTCCATATTTTTTACGATAATTTATGTTCTTCTTCTTGAAATTCTGTCGAAGGACCTAAGTTTACACTATAAAAATTTTCTAAGCAAAAATATGTCTTTATTTATTTATTTATTTATTTATTGAAGTAATTGAACACCCGATATTTCATTAAATTTTCGAATTTGCTATTTAATTTTGTTTTTATAGGAAATAAATGCTTCTCTTTCATTCAATATTTATTTTTTTACTTTTAATACCCATTTCATTTCATAAAATTAGGGGCCCAGGTTTTGGAGCGGTTTTTTTTTTTGAAATGGAAAATGAGTAGTATTTTGGAATTTAATTGATTTATTTCATGATTTTTTTAATAGTGAGACCTATAAAGTAACTAAATTGGTGTGTTTCACATTTTTTCAATGTTTTTATTTCGTAGTTTTGCATGTATGTGTCTAAAAAAAAAAAAAAAAAAAATGGGGACCCGCTTTTGGTCACTTTCCTCTAATGATGAACTTTCCTCTAATAAAGTCAGAGAATGCATTTATAATCTGGAAAACCTACGTTTTATATTGGAATTACTAGAGAAGGAAAGGAAAATTTTCATTAAAATGCCAACTTATAAAGAATATATAAATTTTACTCCTCGATAAAAACCGGCAATTAAGTCCATAGCTAATTACTTTCAATATAGTAACTCTTTCAAAAAATCATTTATGTTTGTTACAAAAGAGTAACTTGGAATAATTAGGAAATCAGCCAAAGTCTAAAATAAACAACGCAAACATCACGTACTCGGTGTATGACGTGTGTGAAAAATAAAATTTGGCAAAAGAAATTCTGACAATTTTATTTTTATAAGAACGTTCCTGGAACCGCAATAAAAACTGATACGGCAATAAGGACTGACTGATTATAGAAAGGATGCAAATATTGTTCACTTAATGTAGATCCTGTTCACTTAATAAGGAGCCAATATCCTTCGATCTCAAGCCTAATAATTAAGAGAGTAATCAAAAACTTGACGGCGAGAATAATACAATTGTATATTTAATCCAGGATAAAGGCGAATGGCGAATTCTGATATAAAATTCAAGGGCAAATGATGAGAATGAGGAAAGCCCGCACAATGCCTATTATTATTATCTCTCGATTTATCTGTAGTCATCATTTTTCTGTCATTTTAATACGAACGGTTAATTGACAGGATAATGAACAGTTAATTTTAATAAATTTCATATCTACTTGTGTAGCAAACAGATAAAAAGTACCGAATTTCTATTTGTTTAAAAATGCATTCTAGGTGCATTCAATAAGACCACCCAATTAGTTTTTATAAATATTCGTTAATTTGAACTACTAATATGATATAGATTTCTTAATGCGATTTTATTTTATTTGTTTTATTTATCTTTCACAGTCTTTAACTTTTTATACTCCCTATTTGAAAGTAAACTAATCAGGACAATAACAATGGGCGACGTACCAGATAATAATAATAATACAATTCTATTATTATCTCATAATACGATTGCGGTCATAAATCACTATAAGCTGAAATGTTGATTAGTATTAATTTGCTAATCAACTATGCATCCTGGTAATCAAAGCGATTGCGTTAAGTGTTTATTTAAAATTAACGGAAATTAAAGGGATGAAATAATATTTTTCCATAAAATAAAAAAGTACAAAATGAGTTTTTACATCCGATTGGTCAAATTTACAGATGGAAAGTACTTTAAGTACGATGAAAATAAATTTGACCAATCGGATATAAAAACTCATTTTGTACTTTTTTATTTTATGGAAAAATATTATTTCATCACTTAGGTTAATCTCTATTCCCCGTTATCAGTTCAAGTATCACTTATGTTTAAAAAACTGGGAACTAAGTACGACCTCTTTAGACAATAAGAAGAGCAATATGAAGTGAATAAAACTACAGAAAAACAAAGAAATATATTTTTAAGTAAATGCATAAAATCTTGCACAATACCTAAATCTCTTCAAATAAAACTTAAAAGTAATTATCCTCATTTAAAAAATTCTATAGAAAAATTTGAAATTCAGTGATAAAAATCAGCATTTACAACAATAATATTGTTAATCAAAGTTCAATTGATAGAACAATTACTTACAATAAAATAAACAATTAAAAAAATGAATTAACCGGTATAATGAATATTATCAATCAAAAACTTTTAATTTTAACGAAAAAAATTGAAAACTAAATTGTTTAAAAATTAATCTAAAGAAATACGGAATAGAAAACTATATTTCAAAATATCAACTAACATCATCAAATGATATTTACAAAAAGTCCCCTAATGTAATAAATTTAACGAATGAAACTATCCCAAAAATGGATAAAATATATTAGAGAAAGGTAATAAATTCAAATTTGAAAATCCAATCGGAAAAATTTTATTGCGGATATTCTAGATATATCAGGGGTGGGCACGCTTGGGGTCAATGAGAGCCGCATTCCGGATTTTCATATACTGTATTATAAAGAGCCACACTATAGTTACATAATATTAAAAATACAAAATCAAATAGAAAAATAGTAGTTACATAGTCAATTTAATAAGATTCAGTGAAAACGTTTCTGAAAAAACAGGTTTAAATTTTCAATGGGAACCGCACTTAGCGAAGAGCCGCATGCGGTTCTCAGATCCTAATTTGCCCATGTCTGTAATATATGATGAAACAGAAGAAACCAAACAAATTATTACGAATTCTGGAAAATTTCTTCTCCCAATTTTAAATTTCAATAAACTTAAAAAAACCACAATAGAAAAAAGAAAATAAAAAAAAGAAAAAAGATTTTTAAAAAATCATGAAATACTTTTATGAGACATGAATTTAAAAAAAAAAGTTAAATAATAACATTTAAATTCTAAGAAAGCACTTACCTTAAGGTAAGGTTCCAATAATTTAAATATTGCATTTAAAAAGGACCTCCCTGATCTCATGATG
The DNA here is from genome assembly GCA_023313115.1 of Rhysida immarginata. Classification (NCBI taxonomy): domain Eukaryota; kingdom Metazoa; phylum Arthropoda; class Chilopoda; order Scolopendromorpha; family Scolopendridae; genus Rhysida; species Rhysida immarginata. The sequence goes on from JAHWFO010072353.1 coordinate 607,478, forward strand.
GTATGAGTAAAAAGCATCTATGCTTCTATGCTTACAAAAGATGTTATTGGAGCTAAAAAATTTTCAATCGTCCCTGCCGCAATGGGCATAATCCTAAATTGATTATGTAATTTTAGAGACAACACAGAAGAGAAGTCAAAATCCCGATATGAAATTATGAAAATTTTGAATTTAGACTATAACGATCTAAAAATTATATGCCAATAACGGAGTATTTCATATAAATATAAATTTTGAATTTAGAGGAATTGCAACCAAAAATAATGCCAAGAAAAGAGTCTCTAAAATTACATTAAAAAACTCTTATAATTTTTAACGTTTTCGAGTGCCTCGTTAAATTTGTATTAGGAATTCTATAATTAACATCCACTTAAAACTACACCCAAATAGAAAATAGAAGATTATAACAAAAATATCCAACAATTTATAGACTTGAATAAAATATTTAAATTAGAAAAAAATCGATAAATCAAAATCAAACAAATGAGAATAAAATAGTATTTTTTATTGATAGAGAAAAATCATAAACAATTACTCCTATATATTCTGAACCGAACAAAATTTATTCCTTAACTAAAATACACAAAGTTAACCACCTTATTAGAATCATTACCTCCACTATGACATCAGATACTTAAAAATTAGCAACTTTCTTACCAAAACTATTGAAAGAACATTTCAATTTTCACTACATAGTTAAAAATACAATTCAAGAGAGTGCAATTAAAAAGCTGGTTAATATTCACCAAGGTAAGAAGGGGGTATATAGGTTACCCATCACTAATTAGCCATCTACTATGACAAATAATTAATAGTTACTAAATAAAAATGAAAAAAAATAATAATTAACAAATAACAAAATAATTAATAAATAATAAGTAAAATCAAAATAAAACTATAAAATCAAATAAAAAGCTGACGTTTCGGATAGAGACTATCCTTTATCAAAGCAAAAAGGATAATTCTCTAAAGGCAAAAAACATTTCATTAAAGGAGTCTGTTGCTTTTGAAGAGTGACACTCCTTGCAGAAAATGGAATGAAGAAGTCCTGATAAATTTTATTTAATATTAAGTAATATAGACATCCAAATGAATTTAATTTTTAATTTGGAACTATGAAGTCTTGAGAAATTTTGAATAAAGTGTCCGAAAAATATTCTTCCAATAAAACACTGATGAAATGCCAGAAACATAAAACCATTTAATAATCCGAACATATGATTTGTACATTAAAATTGAATTAACTTGAACCAGATGAAGGGATTGATCAAATGATGAAGAACCTCCCCGCCCCCTTCATCTGTTCTTGCTTGAACGTTTTCGAATGTACCCGACACTATAAAACATATAGTGTTTGAAAGGGAGAATCATACATTAAAAAAAATGCTTTTTACATTCCTTGTTCTTTCAAATTTTAATATTTTTTTTTTTTGTAAATTAATGATAGTTTATGTTATAATTAAAATTTTAAATTTGATTGACTGGAGAAAGGTTTTTTTTACAATACAATTTTCTAGCCCAACTTTTAAAATTAATTGGTAATGTTTAAAAAATATTTCCTAATGACATGATTCTCCATAAAATCAAACTTATTTACAAAATTTGAACCCCCCCCCCCAAATATATTAATAACAAAACATAAAAAATTGATTTTAAAAATTCCCACCCTTTCCCTGTTAACAAATGTGACTAATCCATCTACTATTTTATCAATTTTATTTTTTTTGTTTTGTTATTTGGGATTTTGTTCAAATTTTGTGAATAAATTTGATTTTATGGAGAATCATGTCATTATGAAATATTTCTCCCCAAACGTAAAAAAAGTTTTTGTCAAAATCAATATTTCCTTTAAAAAACTTCTGTACTTTTTTTTCTTTTAAAAATTCAAATAAATTAAATAAATAATTTGAAAAAAATTCCTTGAAACTTTTCTTTATAGAAAACTTAAAGTATAAATCCTTCCTAAATTACTGATGTATTCTCCAAAAAGAATGTAAAAAAAATATATTTAAAATTGTATAAACGAAATTAAAAATATAAAATTTAGTGAAAATTGATTTTAATTAAATTTTTTTTTAAAGTATCTCTATACATTTTTTAAAAAATTCGTTTATTTTTAACGTTTATAATTCGACGTTTTTTACCAGCTGAAGTAGAAATCATATCAGGGTCTTTAAATCAACCAATCAGCGTAGCCGGCCAAGCCAGCCGCGACCGCCCAGTCTTGGAGCAATTACCTAGGTCGCAGGTTGAGACTATCTTGCCTAATGACGCACTATTCATTAAAGAATATCTCAAGAATGGTCGATGAGGGTTTATTCTAGAAAAAAAATCTTCAATGCTTGGACCTACAAAAAATCGTCGTTACTTTTTACATCCGAGTAGTCAAATTTATTTTTATAGTCACTTTACAGTACTTTACAGCATAGTATTAGAAGTAGAAGTAGGGAAGCTTCACCGACCTCCTCCCCCACTCCAATTTCGACATACCTGTGAATTTAAATAAATTAAGCACTTTGTTTATAATAAAATGAACTAAAAACTTTTCCCCATAAACAATAGGCTTTCCAGGCATTCATTCATTTTATCATGGCTCATTTTGGAGCAATTTAAAAAATACTATGTTGATGCATCACTAGCTTAAGTTCCGCCCATTTTTGTCACGGATTTTTCATGAACTAGCAGCGCTGCGGTCAATTTTGCAACTTTCTATAATTACAATTTTTTATTAATATAATGCTGAAAAGAGCAAACTAAATAAAAAAAAAATTGTCATCTTAATTAGTATTGTCTGATAAAGGGTTTAAAAATAAAGTGTTTTTTTTTTTAAATGATTAGACTTAATTATTTTAAACTACTAAATGAAAACGATTACACTATAAAGTGTCATTAAAACACTGAGGATTCAATAAATCATTCAAAATACTTTTATTACAAAAAAATCGAAAGTAAAAAACAACCAATTTCCCTTTGCCTTAGCCAATATTATTTCTATAAAAGAATATACAAAAAAATAAAAATCTACAAAGAATATAAATATTTTTTTGTACTATCTCATTCCTCAATAAACCTTTGATTAAGAATTAGCGTATTGAAATCAAGAAATTGAATAAGTTTTTCATTAACTAATATTGAACACTTTTTTCCCTTTTCCAGCCTAAATATTTTTATATAAAAAAATTCTGTAAATTTTATAAGTTTTAAAGATTTTATAAAAAAAAAACACTTTTATTTTATTTTCCTCAGCCTTATCTTTTATTTACTGTATAACATATGGTACTTTTTTTGAGCCGAAGCCATTTTGAGCTTCGGCTGTACTTTGATTTATTTAAATTACCTAAATTCATAAATATTTTACTATTATACTATTAGATTTTATTGTAATTATAATACATTAATATTATCATTATTATCAAATGAATCTAAGAATAACCAAGAAATAAATAAATAAATACAAATAAAAATAAACTAAATATAATTTTTTGAGAATCATACCCTTACGAAAAATGTAAATTGTACAATATCTATTTTGTAACAAACAATCTATGTATACATTAATAGGTAAATTGATACAAAAAAAGTTGTTAAGGTACAATGTTTTCGTAGGGGTGTAATTCTAAAAAAATAAAAAATTTTATATTTACTGTTTGTTTTTGGATAGAAATTATTTTTTTTATTTTCGATTTTTTTTTTTTTTTTTACTTTTTTTTATTAATTTGTTGAGATAATAAAGCTATTTTAAATAATTTATTAAAACGTTTAAAAGAAGCCAGGTCGGCTGTTAGCAAAACGTCCCAAGTTTGCATAATTGGTAAATAATTCATATCAACTTTATTGGATTTTGTTCTACATTTTTTATACTGAAAAACCAGAAATAATAGTTTTTAATTTTCTTCCGGTATTGAAATTAACTTCTAGTAACAAGAAAAATTTTTTAGGACAAATGGTGTAAAATTTCTATTTCAATTACTTATCTTAAATGTATTTTGCCAACTGCAAGTGATGCTTGAGAGCACCAGTTGATGGGCCCAAATTGCTGCAAGCGCCCTCAAACCATGAACACAGGAAAACCCTTAGCTTCCCTACTTCTACTTCTAATACTATGTTTATAGTCAAGTGTCAAGTCATTACGTCTCCATCTGTTTCCCTATTAATGGACGTTCAAGATGTTTCCTTATTTATTTATTTTGGATAATGGATACATTAGCGACCGGCAAATTTTAACCAGAATATTTAACTACTCAAAGCCTATTTTTGCACAGTAATGGTATTGTTGTAATTAATGCCATTTTTTATATTAAAACCTACCTTTTCTGCTTCTGTATTACACAGGATGAGTCAAAAGTCTGTACCCCCCCCCCCATACAATTTTAAAACAAGTGGGGATGCAACAAATCTGTTGCAAGCAACGTATAAGAAGTAGGGGCTAAACAATGGTGGAGTCAAATTTGACCTTTGATCTCGAATTTTGCACCTTGCAACTTTGTAACCGTTACATGTAGAGAAAAATTTCCAGTTGTACAATTGTAGTGCTCAAACCGTTGATTTTAACAAAATTCGAGCTCAAAGTTAAAGTTACATTTATCAAAATTATTACTGTATGACTTTCAGTATAATGTGATTAAAGAAAAATTTAATCGAAAAAGTGAAATTATTATACCGAGATACTGATAGTTACATGTACGAGATCAAAAATGTACGAGTTCTATGAATTCATGAAGGACAATCCAGATTACGTTGATACTTCTGAGTACCCTAAAAATCACGCACAAAACTGTATGTGCCGCGGATGTATGTGCGCTTCTGCTGTATATTATGAGAAAAATAAAAAAAATTTATAGGAAAAATTAAAGATTAACTGACTGGGATAAAAATGTTGGAATTTATAAGATTGAGAAGCAAAATGTACAGTAATATGTACCATTGAACTAATTTTGACTATCATTAATTTTTCAACTTAACAAGAAGTTTGATAAAATCCATATCTTAGCAGTGAGATTTTCATTGGAACCATAATGGTACCATAACCGATAATTCAATTGCTAAGAAGTTAAAGGAATTAAAAAAAAAAGCCGTGTTAAAGAAAGAAGTCTCTTTAGATTATAAAAATTGCCTAATGAATCAAGTAAAGCATTTTCATAAACAAAAAGTAATACTTACTTACTTACTTACTTACTTACCATTCACGAGTGATGGGCGGCAGGATAAAGAATTGGATGCTCGATCGGTGCAGCAAGCTGTGTCAGACGTGAACTATGGCGATCCGTGGTAACTAAACGTGAGCTGGGAAACAAGGCCAAGTTTTACGTTTTCAAATCTGTCTTTGTCCCCATTCTCACTACGGTCATGAATCTTGGGTAATGACCGAAAGAGTGCGATTGCGGGTACAAGCAGCCGAAATGAGATTCCTGACGTGTGTGGCAGTTGTTACCCTACTATACAGAGTGCACAGCAGCACAATAAGGGAGTCATTAAGTGTTGAGCTGCTACTTATTTTTATTGAGAGATCTCAGTTGCGCTGGTATGGCCACGTGATACGAGTGCCGCAAACTGGTCTTCCTAGGCAGTTGTTATTTTCCAAGCCGGTGGGTAAGAGACCAAAGGGTCTGCCTAGAACCAGGTGGCTAGACTACATAGAGAATCTGGGCTCGAGTCGCTTGGGTATTACCATGGTGGACATGCGCCTGATGTCGGAAGATCGCGATCGCTGGAAATCCTCCATAGGGCTTCTGCCCTGCGACACTAACGGATAAGCAGTGTGAAAAGTAAATAAGTAAGTGAGAGACGGTATCATCTGGACGTCCAGATTCTGCATTTTTAATCAATAAAAAGCACAGCAGCCTTCCACGATATGTGTTTGCAGTCGTGCTTGAATATCTTCATTTCAAATGTGGTTGACGTATATGGTAACACTTTTTGGGTGTTGAGATTGCTCTTAAACATCTGTGGACTGTAGCTTTGGATATTTTCAGGACGGACTGAGTTGCCATTTGTACAAGCTATCGACCATCTCTGTAAGATGTGTATTTAGGCCTTACAGCTCGGGGTTTTGGGCTCGTATCTTCAACTCCAACGTAAAATCCAGATGCAGAGTGTCCAACATTCCTTGCAATTTTGTTCATGTATGTTTTACATGCTTTTGTAATTTCATCAGGTGTGAATTGCTTCTCTTTTGGCAAGGCCCTTACTGCTGATTATGAACTTTTACAAACACCAATTGCTGTGTACTCACGTAATTTGGATAAAAATCCATTAAAGGTGACTTCACGTAATTTGGATAAAAATCCATTAAAGGTGACTTCACGTAATTTGGATAAAAATTCATTCTTTATTAGCATTCCTACAAACCATTACCTAAACATTTGAGACAGCAGATTTTCATTGTTATAATTATCCAACCAGGAAGGCGAAAGAGATTTGTCTTCCCTTTGTGCATAATAACTAAACACATACATAAGTATATTTTTTGTACTCAGTTTTCTTTCTTGTCAAAAATATTTGATCCTTCTCCCTACATTAAACGAAATAACTAGCAATTATGTTTTTAAAAATTCATTGAAGAAGTTGATTCTAAATATTGATCTCTGTTTCAAAAATATTAATAACTAGAAGAGGTACCCGGCGTTGCCCGGGATAATTACGATGTCTTGAAGCAAAAATTGGCCATTCATTACTTTGTGTAGTCTAGCGGTTGCCGATTCTTCTATTTACTTGCTTCCCATTTGCTTAATACAGCACGGAGCTAAAGGTTTGCTTTCTCTGTCGTCTTTCCACTCTTTCTCAATAGTCTGCTAACTCTTCATTATCTCCAGCTACCGATCATTTTGCAACATCTTAAAAATAAACACATGAAAATGCTTAGAATTAATACAGTAAAAATTCTTAATGAAAATTCGAAAAAAAAATTTAAAGTCTCACAATGGATGGACCGCTCCAATAATTTCTTACTCAGGTAATCTTACTTCAGATGTACACTTGATGTTGTTGCAATTTCCACTCTTCTCTCGTTGTGTTGAAGCAAAATTTGGCCTTTCATCACTTTGGGTAGTCTAGCGGTCGCCAATTCTTCTATTTACTTGCTTCCCATTTGCTCAATACAGCACGGAGCTAAAGGTTTGCTTTCTCTGTCGTCTTTCCACTCTTTTCAATAGTCTGCTAACTCTTCATTATCTCCAGCTACTGATCATTTTTAAAGATTTTCAAGAAATTGTTAAGTACTAAGAACTCTCTTTTCTAAGAAAAACCTGAATAACAGGAATTCTATGCATTGTTACAAATTGAAACTTATCCATATTGCATCATCATTTTATGTTCATTGTTATAATTCTTGGAAAGGATTGCTTTATCATTGCATCATCATTTTGAGCTCATTGTTATTGGTGAATTGCGTGTTGAAACCATTGTTGATACCTATTGTTGCACAAACTTTTATTTGCATTGTTGGTCATGAGATGTATATTGTTGGTCCGTGCAGAGTGTTTGTGAATTGCGTGTTGATACCATTGTTGCAAAAACTTTGTCTTGCATTGTTGGTCATGCGATATTTCTCATTAATATGCCCTGCCATAACCATGAATATGGATTTTTTATCAATAATTATTATTTTTTCGAAATCTGAAGTAGACAGTGACCTTCCTCATGGGTCGGTCGACGGAAAGCTTTGCTCGACGGGATTTTAAGCCTTTCAAACCCAGTAGTTCACCCTGTTTTTTTGTTTATGTTAAGAATGAATAAAGAAAAGAAGAGTTGTATAATTTTCTCAACGTAATTTCCTTAACAAAAAAAGTAACTAACATTATTAAAAATAAACAAATTTTGCTATTCATTTGCTTGTTTCCGATATTGAATTTGTTTAATATTAGAATTTTTGTTAAAATAGGCCATTATTTATATTGGTGTCTCAAATTTTTCTTTAGCTTAAAATTCGATTGTGTGGTCCAATAAACTTTCTGATAAATTAAAATTTGATAGCCTAACCTTATTTTCATCGCAATTCACGCATAATAAAAAAATTCAAAGAATTGAATGTTTTATTCTATGACATTTTTCTATGTAATCTAAATTGCTTACGTTATAGAATCATCTTTTTGATAGTGTTTATATTATCTTTTCTCCTTAAACTTTCCAAATGGGGTTGGAAGTATGTGTTGCGCGGTTTTTTGCCTTTTCATTCAACATGTAACATAATCCAGAGCAAATTTCCTAATGTATTCGTGGAACTGACCAAGAAAAAAAAAATTTTAAAAGTACACGAAGAACCTTTTCCAAATACTTCAGTTTATTCTGTTGAGATGGGGGGTATACAAATTAATCTAACAAAAGAAAATCTTAAAAGACTTAATCTGATAAAAACTACATTAAACTTTATTAATGTAGTCTTCAAAATATATAAAACTCGTAATATTCCATAACCACCTAATTTTAGTAATACTCTTGCGGAAAATTTAAGAGGTAAAGCCTCTTGCGGAAAATTTAAGGAACTTCAATAGGGGGTCGTCTTTATAGTAGCCGAGAAACCGGAACTAAAAGAAAAGCGTTTTATTCTTTTTTATTTTAAGATTAAGAGCGATTTCCGAGGAAATTCTTATTTTACGTAACAACTTCCGGATAGATGAACCGCTTCGAATGTTATTAAATTAATGGATGACTCTGTTCTCTTATAAATAGGGTTCTTAATTGCCTTCAGAAGTATGAGTTATGATGTCTGTCTTTTCCTTAAAGACATGTTCATTTTAACTTACTGTATCGCCTGCAGACTAATTCACTCGATTAGATTGTCATTATCATATTTAACTCCCATTGTAATCTTAAAGGGGCCCCTCTTCCATCCATCTTCCTTCCTTCTCTCAGTCATTCGTTCCACTTTAATTTACGGGGTATACTTTTTAAAGTGGGTCTATATATTTTTGATTAAACAAATTCGAATGAATAAATGAATATAAATGACAATATTTTTTATTTCAAGCCAGAATATATTCCTTCTTTAAATACTATACATAAAAGTCCATTAAATTGCTAAGCTTATTCTTGAATTCGTTAATATTCTCGTGATTTCACTAAATTCTTTAAATTTATAAAGAATAAACTGGAAATAGTACACGAGAGCTTTAATTCTGCGTCATACTTCAAATGTAATGAATCACGGTACAGGATGGCCAAAAAGGTCTTTCCAACATTACAAAATTCATTACAAAGAAACTATTATAATTCCAGCTGTATTGTTGGCCTATCTCCTAAAGATATTTTATAATATCAATACATATCTACATGTGCACGCTTTGTGGCCTGCAGAACGTCTAAGCAATCTTTGTAAAAGCGTCAATGAACACCAGCAATCGGTACCGAACGATTTTACTTTGCAATCGGCACAGGATCTCGATCCTGAAGAATGAAGCTCTCGAATAGCCAATATCTTACTGTGAATGTGTCATATGACTACAATCAGGAAGAGGTAAAAAGTGAGACTTCTCATCTATAAGTTACCTGTATTGCGTAATGAAGCGGAACTTGAAAGGAACAAACTAACAAAAAGGCTATGAATGTCTTATGTTTTTCTGCATGATTTCCTATTAACATTTATAAAACAAATTTTAATTGTAAAACGTTTTAAATCTGATCTGGCTTCACTACTATTGAACTGAATAAACATGAATTGAATTGAACTGAAAAAAAATATTAAAAGTGAGGTGTATCTTTTTTACTGTCGTGATTAGTTTGTTCATTCAATTAAATTGTTAGTAAATTGTTTTTCGGTGTGGATTTTAATTTAATTAAAATAATTTGTTCAAATACATAACTCTTTTGAATAATTTCATCCAGTCACGTCGATAGTGAGATCGTTTGTCAGTCTCTTGGAACGAGATCGTTTGTAAGACTCTTTGAACGACTCTCGCTTGCGAGCGGGAGCTGAAGAGTCGTTTGGTCCATCACTACTTCTAATGAATGACTCTAGTTGAGGTAATTCTGTGACAAACTTTTTAGGATGGTAGAGGAAAGGTTTATTTTGAACATATTTTGCCAATTAACTGGGGATCGCAAATGAATCCTTGAATTATAAAAATAAATTGTCGAACATCATATATACTATGACTGTCTGAAATTTCCTCATAACATTGTCTCTCTCGTTAATTTACCGTTTTCATATAAAAATACAAGGATAATTTTTTTTTAATACAGTAATCCACTTCTCAACATAATTTCCACCTATATTAGGGTACTTATCGTATCGTTATGGGTATTTAAAATGCCTCAGATCATTGAAAATCCCTCCGATTGTGAAATATGCGCTGTAATTCTTTTCTTAAATGAAAGAGACGTGAATGCGGCTGAAATTCATCAAGCAAACGCTGTGACCGTTTCGGTTCATGACAACGCTCGCCCACACGTGGGTCATCGAACCCAAGACCTCATCGCGTCATTTGGCTGGTATTCCTCAATAGAATATCGTTAGGAGTATTGTGATGGCTCCAGCTAAAGGCCGGTTTCCATTTAGCGTCGGTTCGGCGTAGGTTAGGCGTCTGCGTCTTTTTTTGGAATTTTTGAAAAACGCATTCGTTTTCCAATTAGCGTCTGCGTCGGTTCGGCGTCGGTCACGTGTCGTTTCAAGATCTGGCATGGCTAGATTTTTAGGCGTCTTTTTGCTCTAGCCAATCAGGTGCGATCTACTTCGATATGGATTCTGGGTAGTTGTCTTCGCCTATTCAGATGGAGCAACGCCACGTAGAGACCACGGTGGCGTTGGATGGAGAATCATGGCTGCCGTAGCTGCTGTTCGCTGACACGGGTTCTCGCGACTTTTCCCTCGTGAATTTATTAATAAACAGGTTATAAAAATTTGGTGAATCATATATTTATTAAGTAAAAATGATATAGTAATAAATAAAAAGCGTGAACTTGACCGGAGTGGTTGATATCTTCTTTTTCCATCACCTTGAGAGAGCGACAATTGTTTGCACGACTCGACCAATCAGATCATACCAGATTCAGATAACGATTGAAAGTCGCTAAATGGAAAACGACCGCGCTCGGTGCTAATCAGGGCGCATCTCACAGGCGACGATTGCAAAAAAGGACTTCGAAGCAAAAAGGACGCCGACGCTGAACCGACGCTAAATGGAGCCACAGTTGCGAGATGAAGGATTTAGGATACCGTTGTATTCCAACAGGATGGGGTATTACCCCATTTGGCCAACATCGTTGGGACTACCTGAATCGCGCATCCCCAGATTTGACCCTCATGGATTTCTTTGCGAGGGGTTTTTCAAAAACAGAAAAGGCTGCCGTTTCTCAAAATGGCGGGTGGAGGGGGCGACCAGCTGGTCTTATCTTATCTCCTCATCGAAAATGGCCGCTCCGTTTATAGTCGTTTATCTTATCTCCGCTCCGAAAATGGCCGCTGGGCTTATCTTATCTTTTCATCTTATCTCTGCTGATAAAAAAGGGTCACGTGGAGGCCGGTTTGTATACCACCGCTTGAGGCGAGGGCTTGGTCGGCGTGGCCGGAAGCGTATATTTTTTTTACACTCAACATGAGCCAGATAGGCCTTTTCCTAGTCTCCTATTGGTCCGTTCCGACGGGCGCCACACTCACGAAGACTCTGCCAGAACGAATTTTATTTTTATCAATTGATTATGGTCTAAACCGAAACTATGTAGTCTATTAATATAGAAATTTATTTTATTGCTATAAATGACCTTATTTGCGGACATGTACATAAATGACAAATAATTGCATAATATAATCATATGCAATATGAGAACACGTATAATCACAATCAACATTAAAGATAACATACTGATAATAAATAATGGCTGTAGAAAAAAGGAGACACGAGAACTCTGGAATAAAAATAATAAATAAAATATAAAATAGGCGTTTATTAGTAAAAACAAAAGAAAAATAAATTGAAATGCTGGAATTGCATATTCACATAGGCTACCCATTTTATCATGAAAAGAAAAAAATTAGAAAAACAAACAAACTAGCGGGGCGAGGATTGAGGGATCTATAAAAAAAATCGTATAACTCAAAATTGGCCCATCAGAGGCACGCAGTTTTTCGCAAGTTTTTCGCGGCGAGCTAATTTTTTGAGAAAATGACTCCTCTTACATAGGGATGGAAAATATTTTCAAAAATTCAATAATAGTAATTTTGCTTTAAAATTTTTATATCATTGAATAATAAAATTTGAATATTAGTAATTTTTTTGATCGATTAAAGTTCACCTTTTTTTCTAAAATATTTTAAAATGCATAGAAATATTTTCGATTTGGAATGTTTGATTTTAATCCTTTTTTAAAAAAATTATAAAAATACTATAGCCGAATTTGAAAATAACCAAAATTTAGGAAAAGTTAAATGATGAAAAAAATATTTTTAATATATCTATTTGTTTATTTATAATGATTATTCACTCTCTCTGTTGAATAAGCAGTATTTTTACTTTCTTTTGAAAAGGCTAAGCGTAATTTGATGTTAGACATCATATCTGATTGTGATACCTAGAAAATCACAAAACAGCTTATGTATAACAGGGATTGACCATTCCCTTTCGTTTTTTAAAACCAATGACGTAGCACTATCTAACTTCGTTATTCACAAAGAGAATATCCATAATCTTAGTAAAATGATTTCCGGACAATTGCCCAATATGTAACAGTATAGATCTGGAGATGTAATAGGAAAAATAACACTCCACAGAATAAGACTGATACAAAGAGGAAAAATGACCAGAACAAAAAGGAATGTGGATAGCGATGATTAAATGGAAATAAAAACTCTTAAACCACAACGAAAATAAAAAGAAAAATACAATATAACCTGTATGCATTTCGAAAGCAAGGCTTTCATCATTCAGCAGGACTAGTGAGAAACCTCGAGAGAAGAGAGAATTCTAGTCCTGCTGAATGATGAAAGCCTTGCTTTCGAAATGCATACAGGTTGTATTTTTCTTTTTATTTTCGTTGTGGTTTAAGAGTTATTTCCATTTAATCCATAATCTTAGTGTTTTTAGTTGGCTATGGAACATTTACTAATGATGTCATCAAACACCGATCGCTTCAGCAATTGTTTTATAAAATAACATCTTTATCAAATACTTGTTAGATTCTTACGAAAACTTAGCTATAAATAAAACGGATAAGCAGTTACCGTTAAATTCGGACAGGGGCCCCATTGGTGAATCGAGTTTGATCACCCAGTTACCAAAACGGTGATTACGTTTTCAGGGTTTTTTTTTGTTTCTATTGGTTATTGTTCACTATATATACCTTGCTAATTCAATAAACAAGTCAGTTCTCTCAAGAAGTCTCTTGTCTGCTGAAGATGAAAGCAAAGCTTTCGAAAGACGTTTACAGGTTGCATTGTTTTTTTCATTCCTTTTGTTTTATTGTTTTGCGCCTTTTTTAGTTGTGGTTAAGGAGCGTTGTGCTTTTAATCTGTTCATCTTAATCAAATATAATTTACAAAATAACAAGTTTTAAAATACGAATATATGAATAATAATTATATAAGTCGAAGAGGATTTAAATCCTACGCCACATTTCAGATGTTTAAGTAATGTTTTTCATTTATAATGAATATATTGAATCATTTTAATATACTGGTAATTCAATGATTCAAACGTGCCCTTGAATTTTATATTAAATTCGTATTTTTAGATGTTCGCAATAATTAATAATTTATTAATTATAATAAATGATAGGAGGCTTCGGGAATTAGGACATACATGAATTATTAATGTAATTGTTTGTATCTTTTGTATTTTAAAGAATTTGACATAAATAATTAAATAAATAAAAATTATTATTATATTTTTAATTGTTTATTTTCATTATAATGAAACATACAAAAAAATATTATTATTAATTTCTCTTACCCAAAACAAATTTTTCTTTCCTTGGGACATTCTCTCTGGATTAGTACGTGTTGTTCGCCAAGTAACTCCAGAAGTTTCAGTGTAACGTGAAATGAATTCGTTAATTTCATTTTCAGCCTTTAGTTTAGACGTAACACAGTTAGATCAGACTGATGTGTGTACACATGACATAGTCGTTCGTTAATCAAGTAATCAGGCATAACACCAACGGAGAGAACGCCATTAGTCACGTGTTGTAAAACGGACCAATAGGAGACTAGGAAAAGGATTATCTGGCTCATGTTGAGTGTAAAAAAAATATACGCTCTAGTGTCATTTGATTGTTCAATGCAGTATTGTAAGTAAACGCAGCTGCGGGGACCCCATGTTCATATGACAAAAAATACTTCTAAGGACCTCTTCTATCATCTCCCAAAAAATCTGTACTCAATTCAAAAACACCCTGTATATGGAAAATTAATTAAAAAAATCCTGTCATAAATTTTATTTATTAAATCGCGTGTTTTTATTTATGTGACAACAATTGATAACGTGCGTATTACGTGTACATGACGTCACCGCTATATGCGGGGCTACAACTCGGTGAAAACAAGCACGTCGTTTCAATTAGTTTCAAATACATCAATGTGATTCCTAGGGTGCAGGATAAAATGCAACCGGACGAAAAGCCACAAAGCCTCAGGATCTTATAAAATAAAATCAATAGATATGAATGAGGCAGGTCTATATTTTAACGAAAATTCATTTATGTTCTAAATTTTTGCAATGCTTCTTCAATGAGCTATAATTTCAATCTTTATTTTTATAGATTATTATACAGGGTGATTCAAAAATAATTTCACCCTTTCAAGTTTAAATAGGTGAATTGACTTTTAGGTTCACTCTATAAATTTACATTAAAGTTATTATGGATTTTACTAAATATTATAACTATGGCTCGGATTTAAGGTGGTTTGGTTTGGTTTGGTTTGTTTGGTATTAACGTCCTTTTCAACTGCTATGGCCATTTCAGGACGGCGTTATAGGGGCCGCAAATTTTGCCTCGCAAGGGTTCTTTAACGTGAAGCCGGCAAACGACTATACGGGACCAACGGCTTTACTTCCCTTCCGAAGGAAGTGCGTGATCTCAGGATTTCCCCCTGAAAAATCCTCGTCGTCCTCGGCCAGGATCGAACCCGCGTACTCGGGCATCAGAGGCGATCACGCAAACCACTGAACCACCGAGGCCGATGATTTAAGGTGGAAAAGTTTTGTTAAAAAAGGTGGGTGGAAAGCTTGGGAAATAAGGAGAAAAGGTGGGGAGAAATACAGTACAAGGTAATAATAATAAAAATACAATGCAAGGAGGTAATAATAAAAAGCCAAAACAAAACGTTTTCCTTTTTTTAATAGTGAAGTGAAACATGAATATATCTGTATATAAAAAAACAAACAAATATACAAACACCATGACTAATAGTTAATTATTAAAAAGGAAAGGGAACAAGGTCTGATTATTATTTATATTACACATTTCTAAATTTTCGAATAACAAGATCTCTCTGTTAGGGACGATGTCCGAATAAAATGCCACAGGACAAAATGCAACAGACGAAAACCAACAAAGTCTCAGGATCTAGTATTATAAAACAAAATCAATAAATATGAATGAGGCAGGTCTACATTTTAACAATAATTTTATTTCATTTATGATTTTCTTTAACATGAGGTAATATTAATCAACAATAAAATTATACAGAAAAAAGGTACTGCTCCTGTCATCGGATACGGATACAATGTCCGATAGCTCGAATATATCAAGGCAGATCACAGCACATGGATCTAAGTCAAATCCGAGTTCTTCCGTTGAGTGCTCGAAACATTTTCTCTTACAGGCATTGACATTTGGATGTCATGAAAACTCAGGAAAGTGTACAGACAACTAATCTCCAACAGCAGCTCGTATTGTATGCAACCGCTGAAAGAGCAGAGTTGCAACACTACGAGTCCATTCGCCCGCATTCGTCTTTTGTAAATGAGCCAGGCATTCGTCTGTCGCAAATACCAGAACCCTCTGTTGAGCCTGAGCGCCACTTGTTTCTGATGAGGAGAAGCATTTCCTGCCGCAGCTTATGATTTTTTATGATTACTGTAAATGTGGGCACCTATTTCGCTGAATGGCATCCGTACCCAATGGCAGGAGTAACACCAATTCATTGTATATTATTTAATTTTGTATTAATATTATCTCATGTTTAATAGATCCTGAGACTTTGTTGCTTTTCGTCTGGTTGCATTTTGTCCTGTGGTATTAGGGATATAAATTACGCTCCAAAAATTCTATGATTCCTTCAAAGTCTTTATCCCATGCTCCATTTTCACTATAAATGAAATAAAATTGTTAAAATGTAGACCTGCCTCATACATGTATATTGATTTTGTTTTATAAATAAGACCCCGAGATTTTGTCTGATTCCCGATATAAAGTGATCTGCACACTTTGAAGGACTTTTTTTTTTTGCGCCACATTTTCCCTATTTACGGCAGCTATTCACAAATTCCATCGTTCTTTATTTCTTGGAAATTCATAGAATGATCATTTTTTATCATTATTTAAATTGTGGTTGGTACAAAATACCGCAACGCAACTTTTTTGCATATTAGCATATAGAAAACTACGCGTTGTTTTCACCGAGTATGTTGACGTCACGATCACGTGACCAGCAAAGTACCCGGATTCTGCACGTTATCTATTCCTGAAAAAATGCGCAACACCATTATGGATCACAGTACTCTTAATTCATTGTTATATTAATTATTTTGATTATAATTCATTATATTTTATAAAAAATAATTTTTATATTTATTTTTACTAGGACCCTCCAATGATCGAAATTCGATCACATTTCTGAGAAAAAAAATATATGTTTATTTGTTCTGGCCTCAATCTTGCTTATTAATAAACTTTGAAGAATGAAAAATAGATAACACAATAAATATCCAAAATGCTTTGCATGACATTTCTGACACTCCCGATTCATTTCACCGCGATGATAACTTTGAAAATCTAAAGGTATCGTTTAATATATCTATCGAATTATTATCTAAATATAATATTTATATTTAAGCTAAATTGTCCCTCCCTATCTCTGCGTCTCTCCCCCCGTCTAAATTGTCCCTATATTTTCTGTGGAAAATTAAAGTCTGTTTCGGACCAAAAATCGATAACTTTTTTGTTACTAAAGAAAGAGTGTTAACAAAAATGTTAAAAAAATAAATAAAAATCAAAAACTTCAAATTGGTATATGTTTTATTTTTAATTAAAAATAGTACTTTCAAAATGTATGAAAAAACCTTAAAATAGCTTAGAAAACGGCGAAAAATACATAAAATGCTTACCTACTAATTATAGAAATATTTTGAATAGTTGGTTAATAACAATTTTTAAGCAGTTGTTTCTATGGAATAATATATATACACATTAAAGGTACTATATTATACTTGGGGACCTTCAGGTTCTGAAATCAGTTTGTTGACTTTCAAAAGCTGCAGAGTATTTGTTATACGGTTTTCTGATGCTTTCAAACGAACATCAACAATGATTTGAGTTAATTTGATATTTATTATTTAAAAAAAAACAATAAAAAAGGCAATGCGTTGATAAATATGGCGCACAACCTGTTTCTTAATGCTATCTTTTTTGAAACGCTTCTTACCTGTGTTAACGTGAACAAATACGCAAACAAAATATATTATGTACAACTAGAGCATAGGAACTTTCCAACCAGATAAGTTTCAAGCTTACTCATCCACGTTAACACAGGTAGAAGTCCATAACAAAAAATGTGTTGCTGTATTTATATATAGGTTATTATTATTATCATTATTTATTTTATTACATTTAATCAGTTCTTAACTAGTTATTTATATTCATATATCATTTTTTTATTATGATAATTGATGGACAGTTATTTTGTGTATCTGAATGCAAATAAATTTACTGAAGTATATTTTATAAACTGAAAATAAAACATAAATGGTATACAAATATAATAGTCGTCATGATGAATATCATGAGAACTTCGCCTTTTTGATTACAACATTTCTCTCTGCATCTATACTAGTTTATTCTGTCTTTTCTCAGACGGATCATTTTCTTGAGCCCTATACGCTCGTATATCTGAAAATCGAATGTTTAATCAGACACTTCAGAAAAAGTAAGAACTTTTATCTAGATTTTTGTGGTATACGGAGGGTTGATTCAGATGAAAAGAGACGACTTTGCAGTTCTGTTACGATGGTGTAATACCATGGCGCCACCATCGGTTGTGTTCGATGTGAGAGCCACGTTGTTGGACTATTGCCCGGCGCTGTAATTTCCACTGAAGTAGGCTGAGTTTGAGGGACTCCATGGGAAGTTCGTTCCACACCTGCTGACACACTTTCCATAGCCCATCCAGGATTCTTGGTCGGCGACTTCTGAGCCGTCGTTTCAGGAGACCAAAACCACAGAAATCCATCGGTGATGCGTCAGGAGATTTTACAAACACATGAGAGAAGGGAATAACTCGTATGCCCGTCTCCTGTTCCATCTTCCTGTAGTAAGCCACAGATGACTTGGCAGTGTTCAGTTGTGTTCAGTCACTCAGTTTGTGTGACCGCGCGCTTTATGACGTCGCTCCAGCCCAAGATTGTCATAACTTATTCTGGAGACTGTTGCCTGTGAAATACCTTTCCTTTGGGCTAGACTTCTCTATATGGGGGGATTTTCTTTCAGCACTTCAGACCGGATTTCTCGCACCACCTGAGCTGGGCGTGTTGGCTGGGGCTTGTTTCTGGTCTGCTTCTCTGCTCGTCCACGTTCATTAGATGGTCGCATTTTGTTCTTTTTGATTATTCGACTCACAGTAGCTTTGGATACCACAATATCATTTCGTTTGCATAATTCCACAATGCACGAAAGACTGAAGTTAGCGTCGGAAAGGCCAAACATATACCCTTCCCAAAAAAGCTGTGATTTTGGAAGCCATGTTTCAGCACGAAATGTCCCAAATAACAGCAACAAGTGTATACCAAGCTAATCCCCATGAATAGTGGACGAGTCATGCAAATCACATTCCGTCAAGGTCATACGCGGTGTTTAAATTCGTCTCATTTTATCTGAATCAACTCTCTGTATGCTCTGAAAGTGGTGATGTACCTTGGTAATGTACGCTTGTTCGTGAACAAAGAGCGACTGCACCAGCGGAGCAGACGTACATTTCTTTTTAAATGTTTTATAAAAGGGCACATAACCTGGCTGCTTTCTCGGAATGTTCTTGGTAGTGTTGATGAATTTAATAAATTGTATAGTAGTTACAAATTAGTTAGCTATTTGTCTCTTGAATACGTAGAAAGTCTAAAACCGGGTACCAATATGTCTTAAATTTACAAGACTGGCAAAATTTCATGTAATACATGTACATATACCAAGAATTTTTTTATCTGATAAATTAATGTTTATAGCTTTCTCAGGGCATGAGTGTACGCGAAAGAAGATGCTCTGCTCAGCTATCATGTCTGTCTTTTCAAAAAAAAAAATCAAAACAAATCACAAAGAATTTTCCAAGAAGTTATTGGTTCTGAACTAGAAATATTTCCCTGGTCATCTGGGCAGTTGAGAAACGTTTTACAGATTCTCTATTCAGTGGTTTACTTCAGGGCCATAGCCAGGACGTTATCTTAGGGGGGTCGATTTTCAAAAATTCCGGACTTTTTTTCAAAAATTCTACTGAGTCGGACCTTTTTCCATAATGAGTTGGTCGTCGGCCCCCCTCGACCCCCCCCCCCCTGGCTACGGGCCTGTACTTGTAGACTACCATAGAGGGCGGGAGGGGGAGTGCAGGTTAATTTTTTTTCTATTGGAGGAATTGGACAAGATTCTAAAATTAGATGTTACAAACTCGCGCTTGTTTATCTTTGTTTTCAATTTCTTGGTCAGCGTTATATCAGACTCACTAGCAAAATGCAGTTTTTCAAACAAATTCATAGAAATTTCGTCTTTATCACTATTATACAAATCAGCATCAAGCTCACTACTACCAGGGATATCCAATAAAATATTTTTGTCAAAAGGATCAATTTTTTGTTCCATAATAAACAACCTCCAAACGTTTATTTATTACTAGCTGTTGCCGCGACTTCGTTTGCGTGGATGTTTAAAAATTAGCGCCATCTGTTGTTTGTTTTGTGAACTAATCTATACGCCAGCTTAAGAAAGTGAGCATAGTCCGGTGTTTTTGGATGTCTGCAAAGCTTTTGATCAAGTTTGGCATAATGGCCTCATTTATAAGATGATTACTGACGATCTGAGCTTTGATTAGCTCCTTCCTGACTAACAGGACATTTCACATCACGATTGGCTGCTCCACGTCTAACCCTTGTTATGTCTGTCCAGGGCACAGCATTATTCTACTTCTTCATTCATGACCTTCCAATTTTTACTAGGTGCAAAGTCTATATGTTTGCTGACGATGCATCCATCATGACTTGCGCGCACAATCCCGCTCACGTCCTATCTCGGTTATAACATGCTTTACATCAGTGAGGTTAAACCAGTATATCGATAAATGCAAGGCTATGTTGTCATTATCCAAAAAGTGTAGAAAACCCCCGAAGCCCCTTTTTCTTTCTGGTTAAGAGCTCGAATTGGGTAAAAATTACAAATACCTCGGAGTAGTGATTGATGCCATGTCTCCTACGCTATTAATAAGGCTAAGAAGGCAAAGTTTAATCTTGTTGCTCTTCTGGACCCTTCGAATGGACTGAAACTATTGCTATACAAAATGGTAATCCGAACCATCCTGCTTTATTGTATGCCCTCCTGGGCTACAATATGTATGTCCAGAAGGAAGGACCTCCAAACCTTCCAAAACATTACCCTGAGGACCATTGCCCAACTTGACAGGAGAGTTGCAACTAATATTTCCATTGCTGACGATTTTGGTGTACCTCTCATTGAAAATCACGTTCAAGAATCTCTGAAGAAAGTGATTTCGAAGATTCAGGACCATTCCAACCCCTTAAATTACCAACATTCTGGATCACTCCCTCACCTTCAGAAGTTCCCTCAGGCATCGTCACATCCTGGACATCAATTTCGACAACATTCAAAAGGCTTTCCAGATTAATGGATTTACTATCTCCTCTTTGTCCCTCGTTAATCTACAATCTGCTTTACCGTCCTGATAGTAAAGGACTCCCTCTTATCCTCTGGATGACTTACTACGGTAAGATGCAAATTTTACGGTGACATGGAACAAGTATCAACCTCTGCTTCCGAAATAGCGTTTGCAGCGAGTCCTGCGCTCTCGTTTGAAAATGTGCATAAACTGATGTCGGTAATATGACAACGCCATCTGTTAGTCAAAACACAACAATTCTAGTGTATATTTTTTCCTGAAAAAAAACCCGACTTCCTTTCAATCGTTCCTGTGCAATCAGAATCTTTTTATCTGCATTCTTGTACGAATTGAGTTTTAATGTTTATCCTGACTTTTGAATCACCCTGTAGCTTAAATTTTAGGTGAAGCTGGAATTGGAATGATTGTGTGAACGTTCAGTCAGCCATTTGCAACTTCACCTAGCTAGCACAGTTTAGTTTCACTTTTTACAAATAATATTGCCAAATTTACCGAAATTTGAACGGAAGGTTGGTTTATGTTTATGGTGACGACAATACACTTATAGTAGGTCTACTGGAACCGATTTTTCCACCATCTGTTGTACGTCAACATCACTATAAGACGTTCTACGGAGAACTGCGAAGTCTGTTTCACTCTTGATATCGGATTTTCCGTAAGGACTAGCCTCTTCACTGTTCGAATGTTAGCCTTAGTACGGAAAGAACTAGGGTGCACTTTTCTTCAACACCATTGATTGTTTGATAACTTTTGATGTATCATTCTTGGAAAGGACTACGATGTAACTCTCCCAGAACGATTCAGTTTTTGAGGGCATTTTGGCATCAAACTTGAAAATGAAAAACGGAATAATAAGTTCGATTTTTACCGAATCACGTGTAAAAATTCATAATCCTCGTGCTATGACGTTTTAACAATAACAATCGCCACCATAAACATGAAACAACCCTCCGTATAATTAATAAAAAGAACTTTAATATTTTCTGGCTTTTATCTTAAATGTATGCATAATTTTATATTTCTATATTATTATATATCCTCTTTTATAAAAATTCTTGATTTGAAATTTTAAATATTATATTGCTCACTTATTTTCAGAAAATCGTTTCCTTGGGTATTTCCGTATATGTTTCAACATATATGCATAATACTTCTAGGAATCAATATGTCTTGTTGATACATTGATGACCTTTGACCTAAGCCCATTAATCCCACACATTTTCTGTTTACTAAACACTGAATTTTTTCTGCATAATTTCCGATCTTAATTAGGAAAACGTCTTATCACTTCCGTTGATTTATACAAAAAAAAAATAAATAAAAGGAGTCACGTGACTTGACGTCATCAGCGGGCAATATAAAGTGTCTGTCAGGGCAGGGAACGTCCACAGTCAGTCCAGTTCCAGCTTCACCTAACTTGACTCGCCAATCGTTCCGATTCCTTCCTTCCTATTTTAATCAGGCCAAAGGTAAGAATGCAATCTTCTTATAATATCTAAGAATAGCTTAATTAATGATACAATAAAATTTTTATTAATTAGTTTAATTCGCACCGAAGTTCTTCATTGAAATCCTACCTAGTTGAAGCGATTCATTTTTATAATGGTTTTGATTATACCAGTTTATATGTAGGTCATTAACTGGGAAAATACGCACATTACTTATTTACAGGGAAATGATTTCTTCAGAGATTTACTATTATCATTGAAAGTATATTGAGAAAAATCACAATAGCTGTAGCGCAATCGTGCCTATTAACTACTTAGTTATAGTATTCGAACTAATTTGCTCTTCTAATATGCTCAGCAGACATTATAAATTATTTTAATACCATTTTAAATTTAATCTAAATCTTAAAAAGACAACTACATAATTCACAATAGGACTTGAATTCACTCCTATTTAATACGGAATAATTCCTTAATATTAATAAAAACAATTTATACATTAATTTAAAAGGCGAATTTACAAACTTAAGTAGTTAATAATACAATAAAAATGTGGATTTTAAAAGTAAATTTAAAATTTAACGTATTTCATTTCCTTCATTACAATTGGTTTGAAACGTGAAACGGAAGAGAATTACTTAGTCATGTTACTAAAAAAAAAATTTTTTTTTCTTCAAAAAATCGAATTAAGTGATGATCAAGTGTACTTAACAAAAAGGGAAACAGAGAATTTAGAGACTAGAGGAGAAAAATTGCTTAATTGCTGGGTGAAGGAAGAGTGACATTGATCATGTCGCTAAGTGAAGTTTTGAAAAGAAAGAACTTCGATCCGTCGAAGCAGTTATGATTTCATTCATAAACGTTTTAAAATTTTAGTTAGGTTACGCATAATTGATTGTAACTTACCAGAATAGGTATTGCGCTTTTCTGGTTATTATGATCTGAGAATTGCATCAGAAAAATGTGTGTAGATCTGGAAGCTAATCGATAATTGATGGAGCGTTTGAACTGAGTTGAAAAACATTTGACATTATTTTCTTTAAAAATTTTTTCGCTGACTATATAAGGCATTTTAAGGAGCAATACAATATAAATTTTTATTTTAGATATCTTCTAGATTCTACAAAAAAAAAATACTTGATTGTAGTCAAAAAATCAAATTGCGAAATTCTTTGAATTAAGCGTACGTTTCTTATTAATGAGTAATTTAAAAAATTAAAATTTTAGCAAGGATACGTAATGATTACTATAATTTTGTTTGAAATTCAATTCCAAGGACGTCAGAAAATTTCAAATTTGCTTGATAAGTTTTTCTTGTGACAATGAGAATCAATGAGTTTTACGCACATTATATCAAAGTTCAGACTGGATTAGAATTTCCTTGGGAATTATGTCATCGGCTAATTAGCGCTGAGAAAATATTAATGAATATATAAAAAATGAATTAAGAACCGCCTTGCCTGAGCGTTGATATTGTGAGTTCTCAGTCTATCACCATTTGAAAAAAACTTAGTAACCCATTTGATTTTCGTATATAAGTTTCCTTCGTGGGCTCATTGATAATAATGTTGGCGTCTTGTTATGCTAAAGTCTATGCAATTTCATCGATTCAAGTATTTCCCACATTTGACTCATTTGAAAACACAGGAAAAGCTACAGAAAATCTTATCCTAATATCCACTAAGTTCAAATACGTTATCGATTACTTTGAACTCCTTAAACGAAAAAGAGGCAGGTTGCTCCTGGAAAGGCAATCGTAGAGAGTTAGTTACCTAAGCGAAATATTATTTAAAAAGAAAAGAAAGTTTAAAGATAACTTAGCATGACTTCTTATTTCATATATTGATTGCCTCCTCTTCTCCCCCGTTCCCGTTCTTTTCCTTTGCAGACGGTAAACCCTGACGTCACAATGACGTAACGCGGCAGGATTTATTTAAATTTATGCAATCGACGATGTCTGGAATCCCTCCATTCGTTTACCCCTTCTTTGGAGAACCTCTCCTTTATTTGTATTGAAGTTAACAAGTATTTTAAAATTAAAAATCAAACGATTCCGCAAACTTCTTAATGGGGATGCAATTAATATATAGCAAATTATTTAAATAATATCATCGGTAATTGACTATATTTGAAAAAATAAAAATATTTAAAGTTAGTAAAATTTATTTCATTTGTTAATCCTGAGTAAAGCAAGATCCGATGAAATAGCTCTCCTATTGCGTCATATTATTATTGTTATTACGAATCCCTTTAACGTTAATTGTTCTTGTTACCGTTATGTAAAATTATCAGGATGGATTGCCGGGGTTGTAAGGTGTTGGTTGGTTGTCGGATCTTTTGCCTACAAAACGGCCTTGTCTCCCATTGGTACGCTGCAAATGAATTGGCCACGAACCCCTGTTAAGCTTGTCCGACCTCGTTGACCGCGAGCTCTATTCTTCTTCAATTCTCTGTCGTCGACCAAGTTCACTTGCCATTGAAGCATTGCGTGGATGCTAGGGGACAATATCAAAAATATTTTTTATATTTTCTTTTATTATTCAGGCTCTTTAATTCGTAGGTTAATTTATTTGCACCTATTCCTCATTAACTGTAATCGAACAACCATAATATACAACGATTATTTCTTTGATACATACCAAAGAACACATGAGTCTTTATGCTATAATTTAATTTTCTTTTAAATTTATGCACCATTATTATATTTACCTGAGCTCTGAATGATCGGTTAAACCTCGTTTAAGATTTTTCATGTTAAACTTAAGTATTATTTATGAATACCATTAGAATCCTACTTAAATAAAAATGTAATAAAAATACTGAATTCATTCGAAATTCAATACTTAATTAGACTGGGATGTTCCACAATTGAGGGGCTCAGTGGAAAAGGGGCATATGCCATAAAATCATGTCTGAATTGATAATAAAAATAAATAATATGATGATTAAACTACGAGTAAGACTGTTTACCACCAGCATGTGCCTCTGTTCCAGTCAAAACTGAAAGTCTGTTACACTCAAAAACTGATAGATATTCAGAATGCTTATATTGGGAAATACACACATGTCACTGTGCTAGAAGTCCATTACAGAGATCCCAGATGACTTGAGCTGTCCTTCTATAACAAAAACGCAATATTCATTAATACGTGGCATGTATTTCTTTTCCACTGAGCCCCTCAATTAGATACGCTGACGGTTCTTCTTGGTTGAGGATAAAGTAATTAAATTATTCTTCGAGTCAAGCATAATCATAATAAATAGCAATTTCATTTTTAAGGAGCAGTATAATAGATAAGTAATTTGTACAAAAGTAAATAAACCTAACAAGCTAAACGTTTTCGAGGGGGTGAATATAATATATCTTGGTTTATGTTTGTTTGTTTACTCAAGAGATGGTGCCAGGGAAACGCCATCAAGATTTCATCAAACAAACAGTCCGAGCAACGCCGGGCATATCCCTAGTGTTTTATACAACTTTCACATTCCGGGTAGGGAATTGGGCCACTTCTTCAGGACTTTGATTTTGGCCTTGTAGGTTGAATCTAATTTTTTTTGGCAGAATGAATAATTGACTACAAGAATAAATAAATATTGCAAGAAGGAAAACTACAGTCAAACCCAAATAACTCAAACTCTGATAAGTCAAATTCCCAGTTAACTCAAATGATATTCTAAGTCCCATCCCCCAGAGCATTTAATTCAATAGAAAATTCACTCATCAACTCAAACATTTTTTAATAAATCCCTGATAACTCAAAGAAATTTTGATTTTAGTGAATAGGTATTCCTAAATTTAAGCAAAACCTATCTTAAAAAAACAAGATTTGCCTGTTGAAACTTTATTTCATTTTTCAACTTTAATTTTTACGTCCACCTGACAAAGAAAATGATGCAGGAATCTTTCGCAGTCACTGGCAGCCATTGTGAAAATCAAAACTTAGCGCGAACACAAAATTGCGAATTGAACTTGTTGATTGCGATCGTTCAATGGGAGAATATTTAGACGTAGTAATTGCATGAATGATCGCAAACGAGTTTTTAGAAGCAGTCATACACTTCTGATTGGCCGTCTCCATTTTGACTTCGAAATTTACTGTCTCATTGTTTTGTCGATGTAAAAGTAACGGAAATTCGAGAAAAAATTGAATTCTCTGTAAAGTTTCAAGTATAAAACATTTATACATATATCATAAATGTCATCAGATGAAAAATAAATGGGCAAAAATCGCCAAGAGATGCCTTTGGAAAATTTTTACAAACCTGAAGTAGAATTTGGAAGCCATGCCAAAGCAGCATTGGAATTGATTTTGTTTTGGAATGGACCGTATTTTACTGGGTCCGTACTGTATTTGTATATGGATCTCATTAAAACTAATCCAATTCATAGAAATATTGTGAGTATCATGTAATCTTTGTAGTGGTCATGTAGCCTCGTTTTCAACTTACTGGTTAACTCCAAAACCTGATAAGTCAAAATTTTTATTTGGTCCGCTGACAATTTGAGTTATCAGGGTTTGACTGTATAAGCATATAATAATTGAAGAAATTCTTAAACCTGCTAGGAAAAATTTTGAAAGAACAAGAGTTATAACTCTAGGAATTAAAGATCTTTGGCAAGCTCATTTAATGGAAATATATACTGGAAGTTTAAAAGGAATATCTAAAATTAATAAAGGATACTTGGTTATAGATTAAAACCAGTTAAGAATGCTTGGTACTGCATTACTATATTGATATTAGTTAAAAGCATCGTTAACATGTAATTGCAAAGTCGGTCGTTCTGTTGCCAATTTTTTCGAAAATTTTGATTTTAACTTCAGATTCGGATTGAGCATCAAAAAATAAGTAAAAGTTATGATAGGCACATATGTCCTAGGTATTCGGGAACATGGCTAAAGTTATGGTGCCCTGACAAAGGCTCGAAGGACCAATATGTTAACTTTGACTTTCATTTTGACCTTGTTCCCGGATAGGATTTGTGTGCGTACTATAACTTTTACTTACTTTTTGATGCTCTATCCGTATCTGAAGTCAAAATCGAAAAATCGAAAAAATTGGGCGCAGAGCGACCAACTTCACAAATCCAGTAACGATGTTTTTAAATTCGTTAAAAATCTTTTTAAAACAATGTTTTGGATAAAAATTAAAACGTTGGGACGCTCATTGTCTAGAATCATTTTTATTCACAAAAATATATTTAAACATTAATGTTTTTATTCACAACGTCAGGTTGAATGTCCAAATAGAGTAAATTAAAAGTTAAAAACAAATTCCGATTATAAAGTATTTGCTCATGTAGAGTTGATTTCTACAGTGTAGATTTAACCAAATCGCTTCATTATTTGTATTTCGCAATTCTCTCTGACTAAATGCAATTACATTATGTGCGTACGACTGGAACAGACAAGGGCAATTTGTTAATTAAAAGATTGTTACTACAGAAATTTAAATAATTAGTACCAAGAAGGACTGATTAATTACAATTTTCATTTGTTCATCAGAGCCTTCATTCTGAGAAATTCCCTTAATTTTATTAATTTAAGAAGGACACTGCTTTGATTAATTATAATTCCTCTAGAAATAATGAAACACCTATCAGGCGCGAATTTCATAGAAAAATCTCTACGGTGATGAATTGGTAATTCTATATTTTCATTTTTATCACTTATATTTATTTATTATTTACTAAGCACTCCGTGGGAATAAGTACATCAATATAAGCACTTAAAGTAAAACGAAAGACATATGAACCATAAGAAGGATAAAGAAAACAATAAAACATCATGTCATATATTACATGAGTTCATAATCTCTTCACTTTTTTGTATATGTGCTTTCCAAATGTTATTAAAATGTAGTTAGTTATACACGATTCTCCAGAGCAATTAAACATTTGTGACCGTATGACATATGGTAAATCATTCCACGCTTTCAGTGAGTTGGTGTTCAACACAAAATTATCCAGTGGAAGATGGATCGATGGAACAGAGCGATTGAGACTTTTCCCGGAACAGAGAGCAAGAGGACGACATTAAGAGCAGACATTCATGAGTCGTGGTCGTGATGGCCTTGCGATTCCACTTAGAATCGGTTCATCTTAAATTCCTTCCCCCCTCCCAATCTTTTCCTCCTCGGAGCCTGGTCATTTCCAAGGTCAATTCACGATGGATAATAAGGAGTATTTTCCATTCCAAACAGAAATGTTCGTAAGAAATGAATACGTGGAAGATGTGACAACGTAATGAAATTTGAATGTGTGATATGCAATTCCATTTAAAAATTCATAATAATTTTTAAATGAGGAAACTAGAGAAGAAACCCAAACTTTTGCGGAAGTGAAGTATATTGTCAAGAGAAATTCGTTTAAAGTTGTATCAAGTTTTTAAAATTTAAAATTATATAATATTTTATAATATAATATTTTTTTGTCGAAATCCAGAAACATATATAATAAACATTTCTTAAACATATGATAATATTGACCCATAGCTAAAGTTCATATGAATAAGAAAATCCAATAAAGCCCATTTCACAAACAAAAAGTATTTCGGGAACAAGTGACCAATCGACAATCGAATAGTGTAGTACATGTATATCAATTTCAAGTGGAGCTGCAGAACAGCTTTCATAATCTCACCCTTCATAAACGTATGCAAAAGGAAGTAAACTGAACTAGATGAGATGTCAGGAAGTTCATCATAGTTTGAAAAAACAAGGACATATCTGATCTTGGTGAAAGATAATTTGATTTACGATTGTCTGAACGTAAATTGAAATACACGCCTGAATACCTAGAACTAATCTAGAAAGCAATTATGTGTATTTACCTATGTAGGAAATGTTTTAGAATGCCAGAAACAAGTTCATTACTACGATTCTCCATAATGGGCAGCATGGATTCTTTCACCCCTTGATCAAATTTTCCAATGTAGGTCGTATTGAAGTCATTATGTAATTGCGAGCAATTCTTCGATTCATTTATACAATATTCTTAGTAATGGTCTGAAAAGATTGCAAATTTTCGCCAGTAAAATGATGCGAACAATTACTTTGTATAACAATATTTGTTACGATATTGAGGGCACTATTTCCACCCAGCAGAACAATTAAGCTGAATTGGCCTTGATCATCACATAAGGTATGCGCTGATTCTAGGTAAGTTTTGAATCAATAACAATACCAAGATATCTATAATTATCAATCCATTCTAGATGCTTGCCATATAAACCTAACCTAACCTTTTCCAGTCCTTCTCATGGCTCTTGTACATGTAAACATTAAGTTTTAGCCTCCACTTGCCAAACCAGATTTCGCATTGTTTAAGCCCTTTCTGCACCCGGTTTGCACATAGTAAGTGATATTACGCGCCGTATATTGGAATTTATAATGCGGTATAGCAAATAAATAGACTTTAGATTGGATTATAAAAGCCAGAAGTCATTAAGAAAATTCTTGCGTGGTAGTATCTTTAGTGGCGTGAAGAAAAAATGAATGCAGAAAAGACTCCAAAAGGATTAGAAACGCATATCTTGCGTGAAAAATGTAAAATTTAGCTCTTTCTAATTTTGTTCATCATTTAACTAACTCCGGCCTTGACTTAAAACTGATTTCTTCACGCCACTAAAGATACTGTAGAAAAATGCTACTTTTCTTGAAACTATTGAAATTTGTAATAAAAAAAAATCTTTACTATAAAATCTCATCGGTTCCTTTACTTTCTGTACAATTTAACACGCTGATGGAGTCAGTACTCTCCAAAATCTGTAATCTTGAATTGACTAATTTCTTTTGTGAAATTGTATTTTGTTGGATTTTCTTATTCGTATCTACCTGTCAATAATTTCGTTTGCTCTTTACATAAGGTAAGTGTACAACACGAATGGGTTCAGTGATGCACGAGCAATGTTAACTTTTTTCTCGGAAAATTTTGTTTATCAACTATAAATTTGTAAAATTGATGACACTTTAATAATAAAAGGTAAATCGGAAAATACTGTATACAAGCCATACAGTATTACTAACAGAGTTATGCTTATTTAATGGGTTGATCTTTAACACATTAAATTAACCGAAATAATTTGTTTATGCAAAAGCTATTAATTGCTGGGCATTTAAATCACGACAATGAGCCATTTAAGAACATCCACACACTTTGTTTAATGAGTCATCAGATTGATGGGCCCAGTGAACGGACTTTTGCCCTGAATTTTATCGTTCGAGGAATTCGGTCATTTCCGTCATCTCTATTAACGGGATTCGGGTTGAGAGCTTAATTAAAACGTTAGGTTTATTTGTTGTTTTTTTTTTATATTTGAAGAAATAGCATTTGATACCCAGTCAGTTTTGATTAATCGTGACCTTTCGGTTGAATAACTGGGCCTTTTGATTTGATTAATAATAATGGTTTAATCGGCCTTGTGTTGACGAACTCCATTTTCTAGTTAACATGTAAGAGCAGATAGCTTATATTATGAAATCATGTTTTAGGAGATAAAGATGAAATACAAACTGTCTCAGGCGTATCGCTAAATCAGATTCTTTGTAAATGCCATATAAAGTTTTAAATAACGTTTTTTATTTTCAAAATTCCCTTCAAGAAATTATATTCATTTTAAAGTAATAGCAACTTTTAATTATACAAGATTTCTTCGAATGCGGGCCAAAATTCGGGAAGATATTATCTACACTAAATAGAACAGAAATAAGAATCTTTTTTATAAGGCCTTTTACTTACTTACTTACTTTTCAAACCCGCTTATCCGTTAGGGTCGCGGGGGCAGCAGCCCTATGGAGGATCTCCAGCGATCGCGATCTTCCGCCATCAGGCGCATGTCCTCCCTGGTAATATCCAAGCGACTCGAACCCAGATTCTCCATGTAGTCTAGCCACCTGGTTCTAGGCCGACCCCTTGGTCTCTTACCCACCGGCTTGGAAAATAACAACTGCCTAGGAAGACTAGTTTGCGGCATCCGTATCACGTGGCCATACCAGCGCAACTGAGATCTCTCAATGCGGAGAAGTAGCGGCTCAACACCTAAAGATTCCCTTATTGTGCTGCTGTACACTCTATCTAGTAGGGTAACACCTGCCACACCTCTCAGGAATCTCATTTCGGCCGCTTGCACCCGCGATCGCACTCTTTCGGTCATTACCCAAGCCTCATGACCATAGGTGAGAATGGGGACAAAGATAGATTTGAAGACGGAGAGCTTGGCTTTGTTACCCAGCTCTCGTTTCGTTACCACGGATCGCCACAGTTCACGTCTGACACAGCTTGCTGCACCGATCCGAGCATCCAATTCTTTCTCCTGCCGTCCATCACTCGTGAATGCAATCCCGAGATACTTGAACTTCTCCACCTGTCTCAATGAGGCTCCCCTAACATGGAGAGCGCACTGAGCAGGCTGTCTTGAAAGAACCAGAACTACGGTTTTAGCCACACTGATCTTCATCCCAGCTTCTTCACATTTGGCTGCAAACCGGTCTAGTGCATGCTGAAGGTTCGTGCGAGAAGACCCAAGCAGGACAAGGTCGTCCGCAAAGAGCAACCTCTCCACCAGGCAGTCGCCCACACAAACACGCTCATCGCCTCGGCTGCCCCTGTCTATCCAGTCCATAAAGATAATGAACAAGATGGGCGACAGTACGCACCCTTGGCGGAGTCCAACACTCACGGTGAACGGTCTTGACTTAATGCCATTTATCCGGACACACATCTCAGAGCTTTCGTACAGAGACATGATAGCAACCAGTAATTGCCCATCCACTCCATACTCTTGCAACACTTGCCAGAGCTTCTCCCGAGGAAC
>JAHWFO010072353.1:639784-795224 GCA_023313115.1 Rhysida immarginata
GTTCCTCGGGAGAAGCTCTGGCAAGTGTTGCAAGAGTATGGAGTGGATGGGCAATTACTGGTTGCTATCATGTCTCTGTACGAAAGCTCTGAGATGTGTGTCCGGATAAATGGCATTAAGTCAAGACCGTTCACCGTGAGTGTTGGACTCCGCCAAGGGTGCGTACTGTCGCCCATCTTGTTCATTATCTTTATGGACTGGATAGACAAGGGCAGCCGAGGCGATGAGCGTGTTTGTGTGGGCGACTACCTGGTGGAGAGGTTGCTCTTTGCGGACGACCTTGTCCTGCTTGGGTCTTCTCGCACGAACCTTCAGCATGCACTAGACCGGTTTGCAGCCAAATGTGAAGAAGCTGGGATGAAGATCAGTGTGGCTAAAACCGTAGTTCTGGTTCTTTCAAGACAGCCTGCTCAGTGCGCTCTCCATGTTAGGGGAGCCTCATTGAGACAGGTGGAGAAATTCAAGTATCTCGGGATTGCATTCACGAGTGATGGACGGCAGGAGAAAGAATTGGATGCTCGGATCGGTGCAGCAAGCTGTGTCAGACGTGAACTGTGGCGATCCGTGGTAACGAAACGCGAGCTGAGTAACAAAGCTAAGCTCTCCGTCTTCAAATCCATCTTTGTCCCCATTCTCACCTATGGTCATGAGGCTTGGGTAATGACCGAAAGAGTGCGATCGCGGGTACAAGCGGCCGAAATGAGATTTCTGAGAGGTGTTGCAGGTGTTACCCTACTAGATAGAGTGTACAGCAATACAATAAGGGAATCTTTAGGTGTTGAGCCGCTACTTCTCCGCATTGAGAGGTCTCAGTTGCGCTGGTATGGCCACGTGATTCGGATGCCGCAAACTAGTCTTCCTAGGCAGTTGTTATTTTCCAAGCCGGTGGGTAAGAGACCAAGGGGTCGGCCTAGAACCAGGTGGCTAGACTACCTGGAGAATCTGGGTTCGAGTCGCTTGGATATTACCAGGGAGGACATGCGCCTGATGGCGGAAGATCGCGATCGCTGGAGATCCTCCATAGGGCTGCTGCCCCCGCGACCCTAACGGATAAGCGGGTTTGAAAAGTAAGTAAGTAAGTAAGTAGGGAAATTCTTATTAAACCTTGACCTTCTTGATTAACGTTCATCATTATATTTAGAGCGTCTTTTGCTTTACCATCTTCAAGGTTCTAACAAGGGAGATCCTAACCGCTTTAACAATGGAGTTCTTGTATGGCTATGCATACTGAATTTTTTTCGTTTTCGCGGTTTATTTTGAAAGAAACACAATTTCGCACTCTCTTATTTTGCATGCATCTATAGTAGCTTCAGATGAGTAACATATTTCAATTTGGTGGAAATCTGTGACATACATGTTCGAGGGATTCCCTTGTAAGTGCAAAACTTCTAATAGGTGCAAATTGAGAAGGGTAAACTAATTTTTGGCTTAATTATTTTTAGCAATACTAGTTTCCTGTTCTACCTTTTCTCTACTTACTTGTGTGCATATAAAGTGCAGACTTTAGGACTGAGAATGAAATGATTAATTTGTTGAATACTTAATGGAATACTTAACTACTTACTATTGTTTTGTGTGTAGTTAATAAACAATTTCCATGTGTATAAGAATAAATTAATAGTTTGTTGGATAATCGGTCCAAGTTCAAAACAGATGAATTGAATCGATGAATCCAATGAAATTTTTATGGAATGATTGATGTGGGATGACAGTTCTTGATATGGCGATCTGATGCTCATTTTCATCAAGATAGTATTAGTCAATTAATGAAATGACTAACAATGAATTATTTTATTTGAACTTAAAAGTAATAAGACAAAAAATTAATTAAAATCTTTTTTATATGAAAAACCAACAGCAGGTAGAAATCTTACGCATTTTTCACTCTATCGAACCAATTTGCAAAAATTCAACATAATCAGACAGAGGGAATCTGTCTTCGTCAGAATTTTTACCAGCAATGTTAAAATATTTAAAAACAGAATTAAAAAAGAACAATTAGATAAGATTTCTGTTGAAAATTTGACGATATAAATCAAAAAAGCAACAATTTTTAACAGTACCAGAAAACAGAAAATCAATAATATTACCATGGACAAATATTTAATAAATGTAAGAAAATCATAGAAAATAACACAAAGGAAAAGATTATTCAGAAAAATTAACTGCTAACATTGAAAATCTCATAATTAAAATATTTGAAAAACAAATCTAAAGGTACAACATGAAATAATATAACTGGCAATTTCAAAGTCACGTGAAAAATAATGAAAATATTAGCTTGATGCATAAGTTTGTCCCATTTTTGCTTTCTCGTGATAAAATATTTAATCGTCAAAAAATTCGACCTCGAGATGTTGATGAATCTCGACGTTTTAGACCTCTCTAAGTCCGAAAAAAACATTTTGGAATTATGGGAGACTCTTTGGTTTAGTTTCTGACATTACCACCAGAGTGTACGATGTGTCATTGAGAGTTGTTTTTACTTCCGGTTTCTCGCGTCGCCTGCTTTTTGAATAGGCAAAACTTGAAACAACAACAAAGTGAAAACAATGAATTCAAAAAATGAAAAGGAAAACCTGAACTTGTCCGTGATAAAGCAAAAGTTGAAAGAAAAAGGAGCTAAAGTATCAGGAAACAAAATTGAATTAAAAGAAAGGTTAGTAAAGCAGCTAAAAATACTGCATATTTAAACTTTTAAAAATAATTACATTTAGAAGGATGCAATTTGATTAAATTAAATAACCTTCAACTAAATTTTTAATCAAATTTTAATCAATGATATTTGAATTTCAATTTATAATTTTTTAAAATTTTATAATAGTCTAAAATGCAGTTACTCTAATACAGGTTACAACTATAGGTGGACCATGATTTAGATGCCATCCTTATATCAAAGATTGGTACCCTCTCAAACGACACTCTTCATGTTACCAAATTCTCAGTTTTTACTAATCAACAAAATGGATAAAAATAATATTATGAATTTTTCATTAGATATATTTAATTCATGGTTTGATGAAAGATTTTTACACGCAAGTTTGAAAAATGGTCGAGAATAATTTAAAAAAATATAAATTAAAATTCAAATATCATTGATTAAAATTTGATTAAAAATTTAGTTGAAAATTATTTAATTTAATCAAATTGTATCCTTCTAAAATGTAATTATTTTTACAAAGTTAAAGTATACATACATCATAACAAAGAAATTCCGAGTTATCCGTCGCTAAAAAGCAGGTTATCCGGACTGCTACACTGTAAGCTGACCTCGTAAGCCCGCTACTCTAAAAAAAATTGGGCTTAAGATATCAGCTTACAGTGTAGCCGTCCAAATAATCAACTTTTTAGCGACGGATAACTCAGAATTTGCAAAAGAAATTACACTGAAAGTATATGCTGCTAGTGCGTTAACATTTCGTTAGTTTAATCTTTATTTTCCGTCATTATTAACGAATCCTGAATAGTACAAGCCTTTGTATACTAAAATACGCATATACCAATTCTTTTTATTTTTTGAATTCTTTGTTTTCATTTTGTTGGTGTTTTAATAACTTATCGATGATGCTACGTTACTACTCAGGTTTTGCCTATTCAAAAAGCAGGCGACGCGAGAAACCGGAAGTAAAAACAACTCTCGATGACACATCTTGCACTCTGGTGGTAGATTTCAGAAACTAAAACAAAGAGTTTCCTATTGTATATAATGAAAAATGGGTATAGATTTTAAGAAACTTTAATTCCGCAAGAACAGATACGGTAAAACCAAATAAAAAACAAATTAACATAAAAAATAATAATAATGAACATATTTATTCTAAAAAATTTTTAAGAAACTCCCCTTCCCCGTAAGTATGTGAAACTCCAGACTAAAAATATTAAACATTTCAAGAAAAAGATAATACTCAGTATACAAAAATTATGTACAATATAAAAAAAAAACCTTAATTATACAAATTGAGGTATTCTTACATATGCTGAGACCAATTGATTAAGTGCAACATGTAAAAGCAGTCTTGGAGCATAAAAATGAGGCGGAGGTATGTAGGTGCTTGAAGAATTTTTCGACAATAAAATGTGATGAAAAAGTTGATGAAAACGGACTTGGAAATAAATTTTGAAGACACAAATTTTGAAGTATAATTTTGAGAACGTAGAATTTTGGTCTACGTATTGGCATAATATCAAAATTTGGACTATTTCTGGACTTTTCTACGTTCTTCAAAATTATACTTCAAAATTTGTGTCTTCAAAATTTAATTCTAAATTCGTCTTTACAACTTTTTCATCATATTTTTATTGTAGAAAAATTCTTCAAGCACCTGCACACCTCTGCCTTGGTTATTTATCCAGCTTTTATGGTCCAAAATTGTTTTTATACGTTGTATTTAATCAATTGGTCTCAGCAAATGTAAGAACACCTCAATTTGAATAATTAAGGTTTTTTATCTTGTACACATAGTTTTTTTTATGCTGAAAACTATCATTTTTTTGGAGTATTATTATTTTTTAATCTGGAGCTTTACATTTTTACGAGGGGAGGGGAGTTTTTTAGAATTTTTTTTAGAATAAATATGTTTAGTATTTTTTTATGTTAATTTGTTTTTTATTGGGTTTTACCGTATCTAGTTTTGCGGAATTAGAGAAGAAATTATAAACTCATTAACTTGAATGAACTTCATTCAATACCATCTTGAAGAAAACCAAGAATGTCATACCACCGTGCAGATTTCAAGATACATCAAGAAGTATCCACCTACATATAGTCATGGATAAATATTTAATTTGGTTCAATAGATTCAATTATTCAACAGGTTGTACTGTCTGGATTAATTAGTTAATGAACTATTGATGTATTCTCATATTTGCATTGAAATTGCATATTAACTAGAACAATAAAATGATTAATTGCGTATCAACGTAGCTATTCACGTTTAAGAATTCTTAAAATATATTTTAGCAAGAAAATGCTCACCAGAACCCTAATTATTATTAAACTGAGATAATATTAGAAGAAATGCGACTTCATTTTCTTAATGAAACATTTTTCCTCAAATCATTTTATGTAAATGTGCACGCCTTAATAATCCCTAAGAGAATAAGCATTAAGTTGACGAAAGTAAACTTTTCTTCGTGAGTATTAAACAAAAAGTTCTTAGAAGTAGGCAGCGTTGCTCAATATATTCCAGGAACATTAATAAGTTTTTCTTTCAACTCTACGAAAGAACGTTTCTATTTATTTTGACATCTGTTCAGAGGATTTTTTTTCCACGTGGATCTGATGTTCTTCCCTTTATTTCGATCCAAAGGGTTCTTTATTTTTATTTCGCTCTTGAGTAAACAAGCAATAAAAGTGGCATCAGCAGTTCAAACGTTAAGGACGATGACGACGAGGACTTGACCATATCGATAGTGGTCAAGTAAATTGAATTCACTTCCTACTTTCATAAGAGAAGAACCTCCACTTTCTAATAAGAACTCGGTTGACTTGTTGCTCGACAGTTGTTCACTTATGGTAGGCTTAGGTGGGTATTTATATAGGATGGAGAAATAAGGACTTAAGAGAAATAAGAAGAGACACGTTGATAGGAAGTTGAATATTTCGGATGGGAAAGACAAACAATCGACACTATTTCAAGGAAGAAATAACATTTTTATTATATTCTTAATTCGTTAGAGAGCTTTCAAGTGACTCTTAAATAATATCGTCAATTAAGTTGCCATAGGGTCATTGACATTTCTATGTTCGTTCACACATAATTATGATAAATTCGTCAATGAGCTTTAAGTGCATTGGATTAAAATATGATTTAAACCAACCAATTTCATTTTCATTAAACTGATAAAAAAGAAGTTACTACATAATTTTTTGTGACAATTATTCGCGTTTTCTATGTACTGTTTCCTTAAAAAGAGAACTTAAGAAGTCTAAGATAAGCTTTTTTCATATTATGTATATGAAACAAATGGATTTAATAGAAATAAATTGCCATCTCAGTTATTTCAGTGAACGTTTAATTAAATCAGAATTGTGTTTCGTTCTATAGCAAACGTTCTGCATAATTGCTGACAAGTCTGCAGCAATGCAAAAGGAGAGTGCTTGTCTTGATCATTAATAACGTGGTTCCTGAAGTCATTTGAGCTTGAGCAGCTTTTCTACATTGCTGAAAGAAACATTTATAATGCCCATTTGTTTCGCATCTTTATTGTCATTTCATTCGATTCAGAGGCTCAGGTGCTGATGACAGTCACAAACTTTTCCACCTGATCGGAGTCGAATTTGCTTCCATTTCAATGAGTGTTCAGAAAACAGTTGAATTGGATTTACGGGAAAAGGGTGAAAAGCTGTTGTTGATAAAAGACGGTTCTTAAAACAAGTTACTGATGGATAAAAAGGATTGGTAGTAGTGATTTGCATTTTAAATCGTCGAGTTCCGAATGACCGTTTTCTTATATAAGTTGATCCTCTGAAGTCAATACATAATTTACGTTTCATAGAAATAGATGTAAATACAATTACATCTTAAGAGCATAATAACTTATTCTATTTACTCTTTTATGTAAATTAAATCACTTCATCAATTACGACCTGCGTGTATCGTTGGAAAATCATTTGCAGAAATTAGCACGTATTTTATCAGGGGTATTCACTTAGATTCCTGATGTCAGAAATGGATGCTAAGATTTTCAAT
This sequence comes from Rhysida immarginata, assembly GCA_023313115.1. NCBI lineage: Eukaryota > Metazoa > Arthropoda > Chilopoda > Scolopendromorpha > Scolopendridae > Rhysida > Rhysida immarginata. The sequence continues at coordinate 646,477 of JAHWFO010072353.1, forward strand.
TTTATCTCAGCTTATATTTGATAGTTTCTTAAGTTTTATAAGTTTACAATACATAACTGGGAAAACACAAAAATAATGCTGATTGATTTCGCCTTTTATTCCTGGTTTTATTAAGGATAAAAATGAAAAGGTATACTCGTTTTTTTGTACAAACATTTCATAGCCCCGGAGGAGTTAAGGTTACGGACGGACAGACAGACACGTTTCCCCACACTGACAGCATAAAGCGCCTTTCGATACTCAGTAAACCATTAACGAATGACATAACCAAGTACCGAAAAGTTAAACGAAACCATTCGCGGAACCATTTTTTTAACCGTCCAATGTTAACATTATAAGTTTCTAATGGACCATAATGATACCATTAAACCACGTACCTTTGAACCAATTTGGATTATCATTAATTTTACCTTATATTCATTCATGACACATCATTCCAAGTTGTTTGATATATTACATGCCATATTTTAGCATTGAAAGTTGCAATGAACCATGGTTCCACTAAACCAGGTGCCTTTGAACCAATTGCGACTATTAATGATTTTACGTTATATTCATTCATGACATATCATCCCAATTTGTTTTATATATTACATGCCGTATCTTATCATTGACAATATTTGAGGGTGTCATAAGGGTACCATTAGATCACGTGCCATTGTTTCGATTTCAACCATTTTCAAAATTGTTCATTCTCGGCACCATATTTATTAATTGGCTAAAATAGTAATTTATATCCGCTTCAATCTCGTCATTACGATTTGTTTGATATATTACTTAATATATCTCTCCATTGAAAATTGCTAGGTAGGGTCGTAAAGTACCATTTGTGCACATGCTATTGAACCGATTTAGATAATATTTGTGATTGCTTCATGCCATGTACCATATTCATCGACTGACGAAAATAGTAATGACGATTTGTTTGATAGATTGCTTAATTATTATTATTATTATTATTATTATTATTATTATTATTATTAATTTAAAACACAGAAAAAATTATAAACATGCTATAGAAGTGTCGAGAATTCTTTGAACTCTTCTCCGGCCTCATTCTGGAGCGTGACCAAGAAGCTTTTGATACAATGGTGAATTAGTATCGAAAACAGATATTTTGGACTATTTTCAGTCGAATTTTGCAGGCAGTGAGATAACTGAGGTTAACATTCAGAATCTTCCGAAATACTGGGATAGAGTGGAGGTGAAATTTAATGCACCCGCTTTGACAACTTCTGAATTACTCTCTATTGGGAACTCCCTGTCTGCCTCCAAATGTTATAATTATTACGGCTTTCCTGACTATATTTTCAAGGGCTGTCTTCACGCGATTTGCAACCCTTTATGTGACCTTTTAAACCTCTCTCTATCGCAAGGTACTTATCCTACCAATTGGAAGACTATTTTTATTCTTCCTATCCCTAAAATTGTGAAACCGACCACACCGAAAGATTATAGACCTATTGCACTTATCTCTTTTTCTGCAAAGATTCTCGAAACCTTCGTTGCTACTCATCTTTCAAAATTTGTTGATCCTTATCTTCCTGATATTCAACACGGCTTCCGCAAGGCCAGATGGACCGAAACTAATATTGCTGTGTAAACTTCTTATCTCTTGAAAGCTATTGATACCCGTCATCAAGTGGATGTAATTTACTTGGATTATTCTAAAGCCTTCGATAAGGTTCATATTGATCTTCTTCTCCAGAAACTAGAGATTATGGGATTCCAATTAAATATGATATCCTGGATACGCTCCTTGTTAACTGATAGAAATTTTATGCTTTATCCTGTAAATAATTTCTGGAAATTTGGCAAAATCAATAGTGGTGTTCCTCAGGGTTCTCGCCTGGGACCGCTGCTATTCAATATCTACTCTGCAGACCTATAGCTTCTTTACCAACTAATGATGTTCAAATTCTAATGTATGCGGACGATCTTAAAATTTTTTCGTGCATTGACAGTTGGCAAGACTGTATTAAAATGCAAGAAACGTTGGACTCAATTCTCTCCTGGTCTAAATCGAACGGATTAAGTCTTAACTCGAGCAAATCACACGTAGTTTCTTTCTCCAGGAAAGTAACAAATTTTATTTTTGATTACAAGATTGGTCATGATATCATTGGGAAAAAAAGATGAAGTTAAAGATTTAGGCATTTTATTTAATTATAACTTATCTTTTACCCTGCATATTGATATCATCATAAGAGATGTCTCCCGTAGAATTGGCCTCTTGAAAAGGCTTATCGCATTTTTCAAAAATCCATTAACTATCATAAATTTACTTATTTCTATTGTAGTTCCTAAAGTTACATATGGTGTGTTGATTTGGTTTACTCATCACACTCAAAACGTTTTACTCTTACAAAAGAAATTTCTTGCATTTTTAAATTTTCTCTCAAAAAAATATAACAAGCATGATCTCAATATGGAATTTATAAATGTGTTTACTCTTTCCAATATCATTGGTAATATTTTTCTTAATGTCCTTAAGAGGATTGTTTCTGGGGCTGTTTGGATGCCCGAGGTTCTGTCATCTATCGGGCTGTCAGTTCCTAGAAAAAGTCGTCATAAGTGTCTTACTTTAATAACTCCTAGTACGAGGACAAATATTGGTGAGATTACTCCTCCGTATAAACTTGTTACTTTGTATAATAAAAACCTTTCTCATAAAGATGTAGACATTTTTAATGACCCAACCAATTCTATTTTTAAGATTTTAAATATCTGATGTTGAATTATTTGTTCCGAAATGTAATCTTTTTTTTTTGATTCCTTCCCCCGCTTGGGTTTTACCACCTGTAGGGGCAGTTTGTATTTGCTTGTACATTCTGATCTGATTAAATTAAATTAAATTATAACTAGTTGTTACCCGCGGCTTCGCCCGCCCGCGCCATCTGTTGAAGGGAATTACAAAGCAAAAGCAGATAATTTTAAATGAAAACCCCAGAAAGTGGGGAAGGGGGGGATCGTAGGGGGCTGATGGTACTTCACGCAAGAGTTTTAGTACAAAAGATTATAATTATTATTATTATTATTATTATTATTATTATTATTATTATAACTGTGCTGTAACTGTGCTGTAATTCATGAAGCCTCAGAATTAAAATATTTAGGACTCATTTTTGATTCTAATTTAAGTTGGAGAAATCATATTGAAAATTTATGTGCTACATTAAGGAAAATTATACTTATGATGTACTATGTAGTATGGTTCTGTCCTGTAAAAATCAGAAAATTACTATACGTAGCATACTTTGAATCCAGGATGCGATATGGTATTTCAATTTATAGATTCTCATCGGCTGCAAGGGAAGTTGAAAAATTACAAATAAGAATAATAAATCTAATTGGCACAAATTCAATATATGACAAGTTAGACACTAATAAGAAATTCAAAAAGCTAAAAATCTTAAAATTTCAAGTTCTATATGAGTATATCATCTTTGTGCAAAATTTTTTTAAGAGTAGCTGGCTGTATAAAACTGTAAAAACACGTAATTTGCGTAATATGCAAACCTTTATTGTTCCACGAATTATGAATAATTATGGTAAAAAGCTAAGAAACTATTATATCCCAATATTTTTTAATACGGTACCAAAATGGATTCAAACATTGAGATCTTTTAAATTTATAAAAGCAGCATATTATAGATGGAAAGAATATTATTAATTATTTTGGCAAAGTATTATATTGCTAATCAAGTAATATTGTCATTTTGTCTATAGTATAGTATTGTGAAATTTTGGTTTTTTGTAGTTACATGTATTTCTTGCAATGTATCATATTATCCCATACAAGCCATATATGAGGCTTCGGGATAATTATTATAATGTAATTGTTTTTAGTTTTTTAAATAAAAAAAAAAAAAATTATTATTTGGAGGATTAACAGGGTACATAAGACTGTGTATACTATTAAAATTTGATCGAATTCCAACAAGAAGTTTCCGAGTTAATCATTCAACATCATAACACGTTTACTTGTGAGTACTAACCAGCACTTGCTATAATTTTGACTGCATTATTATTATTATTACCAACCTTATATTAACTCGCTCTTGGATCTTGTGAGATGGTACGGAAATTTCAGTCGAATTTTGAAGCACTTCCACTTTTCCATTCGCTCTTAAATTTTGCATACAGGCTTGTTCCTGATGACAACACATTTTAGCAGTTTTTCTTTCCAATTTCGGGTTTTTTCCCCCACAAAAAAATTTAAATAGATTCATTTTTCCTGCATGTCTATGGAGTTTTATTTGCGTGTAGCAGTTTGTGACGTCAGAATTTGTTTTGCCAATAAGATTGTTTCTCCTAAGTGATAAAACTTAAACTTTCATTTTGAGAATAAGGGTGGTTAAAAATGCTTCAGTTTTCTCTTTTACTTATTTAACTTCCCATTGAAAATTGCTAGGCGGGAGGTACCATTTGTGCACGTGCCAATGAACCGATTTAGATAATATTTGTGATTGGTTCGTGCCACGAACCATATTCATCGATTGAAGAAAACAGAATTTGAAAATCTTTCATAGCCTCAAAGGAGTTAGAGTTACGGACAGACACACAGACTGACCGACAGACACATTCCCCCTCACTGATAGCATAAAGCCCCTTTCGGTACTTAATAAGGAATGGAAAATCAATTTATCACCCAATTACCACTCGATTTTCCATTCTTTACTTGATTCTAAATTCATATTTTTGTACAAAATGTGTATTCTTTTCATTTGTATCCTTATGTACTGTATAGCCTTTTCCCAGTTATGTACTGTATAGCCTCTATCAGCTTCTTCAAGAAGGGCAATATTAAGATTTGTTCATTTGTTAATTAGATTTTATTACTTGGACATACACACATTGGCCAATGCATTAGAAACATCAGTGAAACGTGTGTAAATATTCCGTTTTTAAGGAAAATACTTTGGTCAAGTGATTATAATCATAGATTATAGTATATTTTAGTACACTACTTTGTTAAAAGTCATGGGATACCCCTATTTTACATAAAAATGAAGCATTCTTATGGGATTTAAATGTTGTCGTTCAACCCAACACTATACAACAAAGATCGCTTTCGGATAATTATTGTGTGCCACCTTGCAGGCAAAAGTGTTGAGAGACGTCAACTCTGCTAATCAACCGTTCAAAACGCCGGTCCGGGCGTGGAAAGATTATGTCGGCCAAATGACAGAAGGGCGCTTCACAGGGGGTCTCTGCAAACAGTAAAATATTGGTTGATGGACTGACAAGATCCTTCGCAAAGTCAACTGGGACAACTGTAAGCACTAGAACTGTTCATAAGGAACTGCATTCTCTGGCTTTTCATGGCAGAGCTGCGATCCACACATCCCACATCGGCACCTGCAACGCAGCGAGGAGATTGCAATTGTGCGAAGAGAGGCGTCACTGAACTCTGGGGCAATAGCGGATGGTTGAATGGAGTGACGAGTCGGATGGAAATATTTGTGTATGGCGAATGCCTGGAGAAAGGCAAGGGTCAGTGCTAGTGTGGGAGTGGATTTTATGATTTGGTCTGAGCCCAATCGTTTCTGTGGCTGGTCATCTGAGCGTTACCAAGACATCCGGGCCAATGCTCTTTGGCAGTACTTTGGAAATGGCCCTTTTCTCTTTCAATACGATAACGCACCTTGCCACAAAGCAAAGGTTGTATGCAGATGGTTTGATGAAATGAGGGTGCAAGAATCTAACTGGCCTGACAAGCACCGATCTCAACCCCATCGAACATCTTTGCGATGTGCCCGAAACCTGTGATTGAACTGTTGAAGGCACTTTTTGGCGGAATGGCGAAAAATTCCTGCGGAAACATATCAAAGACTTGTGGACAGTATGCGCGACAGAATAGATGCTGTGATAGCAGCAAAAGGTGGAACAACCAGATACTAACATATGCGTTTTTCTAATGTTTCCACATGCAGTTAAAGTGTTTTTCCCCTTTCTCTACTGATCTTCCTATTAACCCCTAATAACTCACGTTTCTTTTTTTTCCGTTTATTTGTCTTAAATATGTATTGGATTTTTTATAATGTATTTTTAATTTGTCCGCCTAGTTATCTGTTCAACATTTGTTTAATGTTTTATATTTCAATTGTTTATGGTTTAGTATTTTTAAATATATATTCTTGCTGTATTATATATTAACTTTAATAACTGCTTGTTCTTTTTGTTGTTGTTGTTTCTTCTATTTACCCTCCGGAGACTAACATGTCGGTCTTTTGGGCATACTGGCTCCGGTTAGGGTTTAATGTAACTTATACTTTAAATAAATAAATATATAAATAAATAAATCTGTATATAGGTTTACTTGATTTAGTGGGGGGGGGGGGGGATGCTCCCTCCTTTGGCTACACCCATGAAAAATAATAATAAGTAATAACAGCAACAAGTAATCTGTATTTGCTAAATTTAATAAAGGAGTCATAATTTTTCAAGAATTAGAGTACTTAATTTTCATCTACATGTATTTTCAATATTTTGAATGCACAAACTTGTTAGACTACTAATGTCTATGTTCTAATAATTTTTTCCTGGTAATTCTGAAGAAGTAATTTTATATGTATTTCTGAAAAAGTTGAACTACTTTCATTTTAATGAATAATGCTTTTTTGTTTCATTCCAGATGAAATCGTGCAGTCTCATTTCGTTTGTTTTGTGTGTGATTGTTCTGGTGGATACTTTCAGCGGTCTTTCTTCAGCATCTTCCTTCTACTCTTCCTTAGAAAAAGGATTCAACAGAAGGAGTACTGATCTGGCATTCCATAAATGCCAAGAGAAGGATGATATCAATATGTGCGAACGCTGCTCAACGGCCACCCGATCGCCTATCATCTATCGAATCTGCTGCAATGATGAAGACAACGGCTATCAATGGTGCCAGAAGGTGGTGGGCACGTCCTAGGCCTACCCCTCTTCTTGGTTGGTTGTTCGATCCTCGTTGCTCCGCCCAACAACAATTACACACACACAAACCAGTACAATGGAGAAACAAAATGAACCGTCCTCTTATTTAAAATCTCTTGTTCCTCTTCTGTTTTGCAGAGACAGGCGACAGAAATTTTTTTGAACCTCTTGTTCCTCTTCTCGATTTGGATTCTTTCCTGGAAAAATGTCTAAAAATTGTTCTTTGAAGATTGTTTAACAGCTGCTTATTCGACAACAACAATGACGACAAAATAAACCTCATATTTCAAATGAGTTTGAAGTAATGACCACCATTGAAGAAGGAACTGAAAATTGTGATTTGCATCCTGAAAATAATGAAAAAATTCGTACCCCAAAATAAGGCATCTATCTCCCCTTATTTTTATTTTTGGATTTTCAAGGATATTAAAAGTGAAAATTTGTCACCGATCTTAAGTACAGTGCTTTGAATAAAAACAGTAATTTATTTTTATATTTATTTATTTATTAATTAATTTATTTATTTATTTTTACATGAATAAACTGTGCTTTTTCTTTTCTCTGCAATAGAAGGGGAATGAAACTGTCAAAAAAATTTTTTTATTTCTAATGGAACTGTCAATAAATTTTTTCATTGCAAATTTTGATGTTTAAAATTTTCTTATTTTGTAAATTCATTACTTATTAAGCCAACAGTTTAAATTTAAGAGAGCATAATAAATTAAATTACATTTAAACGCATCAAGTAACCAGAAAAGTTCTGTCGCTTTCTGAAGGGGTTCGCTGATGGGTCGACATGATCGCGTTGGTCTAAAGTTCTCCATGGGGTTGAGGTCCAGAGAGCACGGTAGCCAGTCTATAACGCGGATTCCATTACCCAAAGTCCATTTCTAAGTGGATGTTGCATTGTGGACAAGTGCATTATCTTGCTGCAATATGAAAAACGGTCCACGTAATTTACGCGAGAATGGCAGAAAATATTTTTCAAGCATTCTCTGATATGCATTCTCTTGAAACGAATGCAATTGGGGTCTTTCCTTCTCTTCTCCAAACATGCCCGCACAATATCAGACCCATCCTCTTATTGTCGTTTAGAAAACACTCGTTCTTCTTTCCTTAAATCGACCCAATTATCCTTTTCCATGTTGACGAGACTTGGGAAAATGGCGGCGTCCGAGACAGATTGAAAACGAGGCTCAGGGTTGAAACTCACATACGGGAAAGAACTGTATGTGCTAATGTTTCTTCCCTGGATTTTAACTCGGAAATTTCACTCATTCTGGCTACTCGGAAATTTCACTCAATAATGTGACTGAACTGTGTAGAATTGGATCAAACTCTCCTCCCTCCAAACTGAGTATGGCCACAACCACCGAGAAACACTAAAGCACTAAGTGACTGTGGCTGTGTTCTCTGGTGGTTGTGGTACAGTCATGTTGCACTAAGTGATACCATTGGGATGGGTACACATCAACAGTATCCATAGTCTTTTTCGTAGACTATCCATCAATCCAGTGGAGATGAAAAACATACAAGAAAAAAAAGCAAACTCTCTCCAGAAAGGGGCTAAAGCTCTTATAAGTAGGTAGAAACTGGATATGTCTGGTTTTACAGGGATTAAAGGAAACCCTTTTTTCCAAGATTGGCCTATTTTTTCAAGACCATGAACTTACCACAAGTGTCATCTTTTATATTTACTGAAATTTGATTTTATTATTTCTTTTAAAAGTAGTTGGTAGTTAAAAAAATTATTTGTAGTTAACTTTTTTTAAAATGTAGATAAATACATAGTTAGTACTACTACCTTTTGCTGAGTAGTTGTAGTTTACCTACTGCACATCACTGCAAGCATCAAAGTAGATTTTTCAATTTTGTGTGAAACTGAGATTAGTAAAACTGACTTCTCCACTCGCTGTAACAATTTTAGCTACAAGGTCATCGGGATTGTCGATGGTGTGGCATACACCAACTCCTTGATGTGGCCCCATAAAAAGAAGTCCACATAAAATAGTTACATGTTTCGTTTCCTCTCTTTTAAAAAGGAGAGAATACGAACAAATTATATGTTTAGATCCTAATTTAAATGGATCCTGCCATTGCCGTCCGGGTAACGCACATCCATTCCTACCTCGTGCAAATAGCATTATCTCTGTAAGGATGCATTACCGGACCCATGTTTATAGGAAAAATATTGTTCCCCGCTACAAACTGTACATGGTATTTCATTCTTGACCTTCCTTTCTGAATCACCCTGTATATAGAAATTATGGCAGTTGTCAAAATACAATTTAAATTCTAAATTTAAGTTAAATAAATGATATACGATAAATTCGAGAAGTATTAGGGTAAACTCAAAAAATTTTTTAAACTACAGATTTACTGGGACTGTAAAATTGAGGAATACCAGATATTCATAATGTCCATGCTGTTTGGTATAACGGAACATTACTAAACAATGATCAGGTAAGATTGATATGTAAACTATTTTAATGCCAGCAATATCACATTTACAACAAAAGTGAAGTCAATCGACAATCGAACAGCGCAGGGGAAAAAACAAACCGAGGGATCCCAAGAGGTAACCAAGTACACTGAAGTAGGAAAGAAGTCGGATGTAGATTGTACACGGGTCCTTTCCTATCTACAGTAAGGTAGATTGTAGATTGACGACGGACAACGAAGAGGTAGGAGATCCAGTAGTCTGAAAAGACGGCCGTTTGAAATGTCGTCGAAGTTGGCATTCAGGATACGACGAGGCCTGCGATGCCTTAGGAAACTTTAAAATGTGAGCGGATGATCCAGAATGTCGGCAATCAGGTGGTTGGCATGGTCCTTAATCTTCGGGATCAGCTTCTTCAATAGGAGGCACACCAAAATCGTTAGCAATGAAAAAATTACTTGGAATTCTACTCAATTACTTGCAAGTTCGGCAATCATACTCAGGGTAACGTTTTGGAAGGTTTGGAGGTGCTTCCATCTAGACTTGCATATTGGAACTCAGGCAGGATACCATAAAGCAGAATGGTTCGGATTACCATTTTATATAGCAGAAATGCAACTAAATTAAACTTTGCTTTCTTAGCCTTATTAATAGAACAAGAGATATGGTCAAAGTTAAAATCAAGGCTAGGGAGAAGTTCGGAGAGGAATTGGAGACAGATTACGGTTCGGCAAAGAAGGCGGACCGTGCGCCGCCTCCGTGGAGAGGAGTCTCTTTCATCTCAAACTAATTTTTGAATGAAGTAAAGTGAAGTAAACACCGGCGAGAAATTCAACTACAGGAATAAAGAGTCCACCATCGTGTGTAAGGCCATTCCAGATTGGTGGTTAGCAGGCAGCAAACCCAGGCAACCAAGTCAGGGGGAAGGGGGGAAAGAACAAAGGCGGACCTAATAAAAGCGACCTCAAATCCTGGCATCGCCAAAATATTCCTGAAAGATGGTCTCGGACTCGCCTGCAAAATCAGGGACAATTGTTTCGAGTTGAATCCACAGAAGAGGAACACAACTACAATATTGCGGTTTTTACTTGGATGTGGATTCTACTATGCGATCATTGGTCAACCAGAATAGGAATTTCAACTACCCTGACCACTGTAATAAAGAGAAACATCTCATGTTACACATAAAAGAACGTCTGACCGTTTTGAGGAAGGAAAGAAAAAGTTAGGAAGAAATGATAATCACCGTAATGGCCATGAGAGATTATACTAATATGATCCATAAGTTCAGAGACTGCGCCGGTATCTACAATTAGGCTTGGAGGAGTGGGGAACTATTTGAGCGTGGCGTAGAGGCTCATTTGACGCGAGACGTGATAAGTTTTTTTTTCCAAACAATGCGTGTAGTTGTTCGCGTTCTTCGGAAGCAGTAATGGCATTTGAAGAACAACGTGTGAATATCAAATTCTGATGACAATGAATAAGGAAAGTTACAAACAGATTCCGGCTCGTTTTTGTGATGCTATCCGCCGGAAAGGCCCAGAAAACTGGAAAAGCAAGGATTGGATACTGCAACATGACAATGCCTCCGCACATCGGTCTTTCTTGGTGCAGGCTGCACTGGCCAAAATGGGAGCGTCAACCCTTCCAAACCCTTTCTATTCACCAGATCTAGCCCTGTTCTCCTGTCTGAAAAACGAACTCCGTTTCAAGACTTTCTGAGGTTCAGGAAGTAGCGAAGACCGCCCTGAAGACCATCTCCTCCAAAGGATTCCAGGAATGTTTTCAACAACTGTACTCACGTTGGCAAAAGTGCACAGTTCCAGAAGGGGGTTACTTTGAAGGTGGTTTTGTGAACACGTGATAACAATGCATCATATTCGCCAGTCTCCGAACTTATTAATCCTCCCAGATTCTACCAAATTTCTTTCGAAAGAGATGGAATCCTGGACTTTCTTAGCTAGCGCGAAAAGAATTCACAGACGTTTTGACATTACCAATGCTTTTATTAAGTAAGCCTTTGTTCTCTTGTAGGTGCCGGGGTTTGCTGCCTGACATCCTTCAATCAGCGATGACCCCAAACCTCTCTTTGAAATAATTTACCGTAAAACTCTGCCTGGTTTTTGTATTCTTTATTTAATAATACCAGACAGGTTAAGAATAGAATAACGGACTCCAACTCTCTTAAAAACGTACATTTTCTCGCTATCATCTTTTAAGAAATGTACATTTTCTGACTCCAACATAGGATTTTTATTAAAATAAAATTTTGGCACATAAAAATACATCCCATTATTGCCGTAACTCTGCAAATATTGATGTTAAAAGCTAATTTTGCTTCTTTGGCTCTTTGTTTATTACGGTAATGGCTTAGTCAGTAGCCTCTGGAGGACGATTAAGGCTCCCGGCGAAGACAACACGGTGGAGGGCGTCTTTGAGGGTTATGAAGAAAACAAAAGGCCGATTCGCTATGAAGTGTGGGAACCCCTGGCTATTTTCTAACCAGAACTCTAAGGCGGTGGCGGCGGTGGCGGCGGCCGCTTCTGTGCCTTCTTCGCTCACCTTTACAAACGCCTGGTGAATCACTTTGGACATAGCGAGACTTTCGTTACTCATGGCCAATAAGTTACCACTGAAAACAGAAAAAAAGAGCACAAAGGTTTATATAAAACTCTTTAAACAGTATAATTCCTGCAATTACATCCGCATAAAATGAGGGATTAAACCAATAAAATGTTAATGATATATTTAAATGGCCCACTCGACCATGAATTTCATTTTTCAATATCGTCCGTTTACTATAAATAATTTACCGTAGCTCAAATTCCTAAGAAAACAAAAAGAAAAGACTGAGATTACGTAAAGGAAATAAGAAGAATTGGAAACGCCTGACTATTAAGCGGGCCGAACACCTAGCGATTTAGTCAAGCGGTTGACTAATTTCCGTTTGAGTAAGTCAACGACAATCTCAGTTACGCGCGAAAACGTGATCTCAAATCCTCAATCGTGATCACAAATACGTCACGCAAATTCTTGCAGTGCATACGCAAGGATAGTTAAAGTTAAATATTAAATTGCCTTGTAATATTTGTAAAAAAAATATTAAACATTTTTCTTTACTCACCTCTATAAAAGGGATGAGATTTCTATCTTTATTTAAATCCAATGTAACTGAAACCACTATTCGTCGCCATAATCTCAGTAATGACGTATTCTGTAACGCATTCTGATTGGCTGCTTTCGCTTGATTAAACTGTCGCTAATTAGTCAAACGAAATTTTATAGTGACTAGCGTCAACGGCGATTTCTTCGTTTCACCCAACTTAGTCAAACAAAAACAGTCACTGTTGACTAGATCAAGGGTTTTCCATTGAGTAAATCGCTACGTGTTCGCCCCGCTTTATAGAGAGAAAGCAACGATGAAACTGATGACATTTCGATACTTGGATAAATTTTATTTCTGTTATATCCCCCACGAAGAATACTGGTTTAAATAAGTTTTAAAGCATATGAAATAAAATTCCCACATGGTTCAAAAAAGTAAAAGATAGTTAAGTATCCTGAGTAGATGAAGTCGATTGATAAGACCGGTAACATGAGATGGGATGCTCAAATATGGCACGCCTCCTCCTTGTTAAGTTGTGAAGGCGTGCGAGACTAAACTAAATAGTATGAGAAGAAGCGATTGCAGTTGAGTCATCATCATTGGATAAGTTGTAATCATTTCGTTGAATTCGATACAGTGGCAGCCAAAAAGTTCAGGATCTCGTGTGTACATTATATTTTTTACATAATTTAAAGGTAAACTCCACACCCAAAACAACTTTGTTTAAAATGAAAAATGAAAATCTCAATAACAACGTAGCATGTATAAAAATTTTCAATTCGTACTCAAAATTGATAAAATATATAAAAAAACTTTCATTTTTCCCTCCCCTTGCGATAGACACTGGCGCCTTGGTTCGGCAACTGAGTGATTCTACAGGGTAAATACAAAAGTCTGCCCCCTCCCCTTTTATTTTTTGAACCGAAGCAGATATGTCAATTTTGATGAATCCAATGAATAGGAAGTTGTGGGTGACCTATCCCATGGTGCACTTTTCATCATCCCAAATATGCAAATTAGGACACATTCAAAATTTATCTCAAAAACCGTAAAGGATAGAGAAAAAAACCCAATTGCAAACTTGTTCAGCATAAAAAAAAACAAACAAAACAAAAAAAATCAGTCACACTGCACAAACAAGTTACTTCAAACAGTTTAAAAAAAAAGTTAACAAAATGCTCGATGTGACGACCGTGGGCACCATAACACAATTGGGCACGGAACCTAACTGACGCCAAAACATCGGCAAGCATGGCTGGCATCACTCCTCGGCACGCTTCCTGGCTTCGTTGAACCAAATCCTCCAGCGAGGCGGGCTGCGTAGCATAAACCTTGTCCTTCAGGTATCCCCACAAGAAAAAGTGAAGCGGTGTAAAATCAGGGGAGCCGGGTGGCCAACGAACTGGTCCTCCTCGGCCAATCCATTGTTGTCCAAACATCTCACTTAGACGCTCGAGAACGACCAACCCGTAATGTGGAGGAGCTCCATCATGCTGAAACCACGTGCGCTGATACGAGGCCAATGGCAAATTGTCAATGATGTCTGTGACTACCACGTTGAGAATTTCAGCCCGGTAGCGTTCTGCAGTCAGTGTTCCATCGTAAAAATACGGCCAACCACAGTGTCATTGTACAATCCACACCACACATTGATTCTCCAGTTCACTTGATGAGTTGCTTCTCGCAGACATCGTGGGTTTTCGTCTGCCCAATGATGATGGTTGTGCCTGTTGATAACTCCATCCCTGGTGAATGAAGTTTGGATTGTCATCCAGGCAGGTAAGTAACCAGTTGCAGAAGGCGGCCCTAGCAACATAATCCAATGGCAGTAACTCCTGGTGACAATGAATATGGTATGGGTGAAAATGATGTACGTGTAGAATGTTGAGAACAGTTCTCTGATGGTATCCAACATCTGCAGCAATTGCTCTGCTGCTTGTGTGGGGATTTGCAGCAATTGCAGCCAGAACTAGTGTTGTTGTATCCTCGTCGCCTTGTGCCCTTGGTCGTCCTCGTTCTGCATCAACATTCCCTGTAGCCTCGAATCTTTGAATAATGTGACGCATTGTTTGACGAGATGGATGGCGTTCGTTAGGGTATCTGTCTCGATACAACCTAACTGCAGCATTTAGGTTTCTCCTTGCCTCTCCGAAGCAGAAGATCATGTTGACCATTTCCGGAACAGTGTAGCTTGCCATCCTGGAATTGTTCTGTCTTCTGTGTGCTGAAACATGCCTTTTATTTGCTTTTCCGCATGAAAGTTAATGTGAGTATGGTAATTTATGTTAATTTTTTGATTTGCATGCTTTACATGGTGGAAATATCAACATTCAGTTTTCCTTGTGCAGTGTGACTGTTTGTAAGCTACAAACAGTTCATCACGTGATTGTGGGTGATTGGTTGGTCCGGTTTGGATGATTTTTTTGTTTTGTTTGTTTTTTTATGCTGAACAAGTTTGCAATTGGTTTTTTTTTCTGTATCCCTTACGGTTGTTGAGATAAATTTTGAATGTGTCCTAATTTGCATATTTGGGATGATGAAAAGTGCACCATGGGATAGGTCACCCACAACTTCCTATTCATTGGTTTCATCAAAATTGACATATCTGCTTCGGTTCAAAAACTAAAAGGGGGGTTCAGACTTTTGTATTCACCATGTATATCAACTCACCTAATGAGGGTTGCATGACCGACTCTGATTTTGTTTAAATTTGGTACACAGATTGATGATATAGAGGCATGAAAAAGTCTAAATTTTTTATTTGTAGAAATGCAGGTCCTCAATGTTTGTCCGTCCCCTCAAAATACCAAGAAATTGATGTTATTTAATTTTTTTTCTTAAAAATTGTACTCATCAATATGAAAGTGTTAAGTATCTGTGCAAACTAGTTATTCCAGGCATTCAGAAAAAAATACCACAATGTTTATAATGAAAATTGTTAAGGTACAGTACTCTTAGAAATTGCAACTACCAAAGTTTGATTTTCCCGATTTTGCTAAAATCGAGACATCAATTTCAAAAAAAAGGAAAATAAAACCAAAGGTTTACTCACTTTCTGGTAGAGTACAGGTTTTCACTATAAATCGCTACATAATAAATTACTTGTGTTTCTCACTCCTTCTTGGAAATATTTAAGCTTAAAGACAAACCATAGGGCAAAAACATGCAATTTCGGCCATCTTGGCAGCCATTTTTCTCATAAAGGAGGAGCACTAGAAACTGTTTTATTTTTTAAAATCAGCTACTGTTGTGTTAGCTAGTCACAGGAAAAGAGTTTACATTTTGGTTATTATTTGCATAAAGAGATATCCTGCTGATAGTATATGCATGTTTTTCTCTATACCATATGCTTGTGTTCGCCCTCTCAGACTTAACATTAATAAAAAAGATTAAAAAAAACAAAACTTATTGAATATTATATAAATATTTATTTAGACATCCAAAGGCTTGTAATTTCATATTTAACATCACAATATCCAGACATAAAGAAAATAATTTATTTCAGTGAAGGTAGCTCAGCTCAGTACAAAAACAAGAAAAACTTTTTAAATTTATGTCATTGGAGGCACACGGGATGCTATTGGAGGCATAGTTAAAAGGTCTGCTTACAGAACCAGCTTGCAACGTCCTTACAAGGATCATAAATTTCTCCACTTGATTTGTTTCGTTATTGCACAGGTAATTTTAAAAACACAGTGCTCCCTCTATATAACGGCACTCTACATAACGCCAAATTTATAACTCTACATAATTGCAAGTACATATAACGAAGATTTTTTTCCGGAAAATAAAAATTGCAAACTCATTCATGTCTGCAGTGTTTATTTCCCGGAAAAAAAATTTATTATATGGACTTGCAATTATAAATTTGGTGTTATGTAGAATCCCGTTATATAGAGGGAGCACTGTATTAAGCTTTTCTTTGCATCTGAAGAATATGTAGCAGAAACAAGAGCATTGCTTTCTGAAAGACTAGCATCTGCTGTAAAAATTGAGGGAACCAGGGATTATCATAAATTTATTCCTATTAGTAAATCTATGCTTTTAGTTTCCATTGTATCTACAAACATATTGAATCAGGTAAGCAATCTGTCAAAAATTCACATCCTAATAACATTTCTAAAGGTTCTTTTGTTGCTTGCATGTATGATAAGAAATAGTGGTTAGGAGTTGTCTTAGAAAACTGTTTTGACAAAGGTGATATTCAAATACAATTTATGCATCCTCATGGCCCCTGCCAAAATTTTTGTACTGTCCAAAGAAACTAGATACATGCTGGATTCCATACAAGCATCTGTTAGATATAATACCAATGCCTTCAGCAGCTACAGGATGCATGTTTTCAGTACCAAATGATACTGTGAAGAAAATACAGGAACTTATGCTTGCAGTCGAATTCGATTTTTTCCGTGTAGTTTACCTAAAAGTTATAAAATATTTCTGAATAAATATTTTATTTGATTCATGAAATGGAATTGCTATTTATCATTTCTACCAAAAATTATTATACAGGTTATGCATATTTTCTCATGTAATGGTTAGATTCATTTTTATGGGGTGGACAAAAGTTTAAGACCGATGAAAGAAGTCGTGTATACCGAAAAGTTATTTCATGTGAACGTAAGATGAGAAGTTAAAAAGTTTATCATTTATGCTTTTCACTGTATTTTATATAATTTATTATCCTTTAAAGATGGGAAGAGCAAAGAAAATTACCGCAGAAACTCGATTACGGATGAAAAAGTTAAACTTAAGTAAAACATCATGTATACGTGCCATTCAGCTGTACAACTAACAAAGGAGCTCAAAGACTGACCAAATATAGGTATACCTAGAAAAACGGACGAAAGAAGTGACCGTCATGTCTATTTTTAGCATACCGTTATCATCTGCAAGAGACATCTACATGAGCATACAGAATTTGGAAATGGCGTCTGTAAGCAAACGGACCATCAGACGTCGATTGAACCAGTTTTGCTTGTTTGGCAGAGTAGCAAGGACAAAACCATTCTTCTGTCTCCAGAACAGAAGAGCCAAATTGGAATTAGCTTTAGCTCATTTAAACTGGACAAATCAAAGACTGATTTAAGTTCATGATGTCCATACTGTCTAGTATCACTGAATATTTAAAAAATAAAGAAACATGTCGAAGAAAAAGTGATACGGTAAACTATTTTTTAATGCCGACGCGTTTCGATATTACATCATTATCACAGACAAAACAGTTACAAAGTAAGGTGAGAAAGTTATGGGAATTTATAGATTACAGGATAAGGGCGTCCACCAATCAAGGGACTTACAAAACCGGTAGAGGAAGCCAGAGGGGCGGACTTAGAGGATGGTGTTCACGTCAAAACTGTAAAATTAATGGGAATCCAGGAGCTAATAGTGGACAGGTAGATGGTTTGACAATATATTTATTTGGAAATTACCAAGAAAATCTAAGATGGCGTCCATTTCGAATGAGACATGGTTATTTAGTAGTTCCCCCCTGTTCCTGAGATAGTGCCGTCTTATTTCAATTTCTTCTTGTAATATTTTTTTCCTGTCTTCTTTTTCCTTCCACAAAACAGTCATGCAATCATCAATCTGGATCATGCGATGCTTATTCTTGATCAGGTGCTCAGCATATGCAGACTTCCCGTCTTTATTAACCCTGGCCCGTCTGTGTTCCTTGAACCTTTCAATAAAGGAACGTTTTGTGAAACTTATGTAGTAAGCACCACAATCTGGGCACGTGACTTTGTAAACACCACAACATTTGTATAAGTCGCTAAATGTGTTCGTTTTTTTTAGGATTCAATATGAAACGACTGCTTGGTTTTGTAGGCGATTCGGAGTACTCGTTCACGGAATATATTGGTGATTTTGATAGCTTTAGGGCCAATATAAGTAAAAGTGTTGAGTAATGCACAAAGAATTGACACGCACAAAAAGAAAACAGCACTCCATTCACTCTTTATTTTTACAAGTGACTCCCTCTGTTGTTAAAAAACAATACAATTAAATTAAAAATAATACAATAATACTCTCGTTGCCAAAAATCAAATTAACGGGCTAGCAAAGCCTCACACAGTTGTAATCAAGTAATTATTATTAAAGTCTTAAGCCTTCAGTTCCAAACATACCGCCCCCCCATGAACTCCTTAAGGAGTTCATTTTAGTCATCTAGAGGGAGAACACACACTTTTGTTATGGGTCGTTTTAACAGTCCCGTAGTGGTGCGCACGGTTACAACTCTCACAAGACCATCATGTCCATAATGAATATTTTCGATACGTCCCAAAGGCCACTGCATTACCAGCTGATTACCTCCCTTGAGAAGAACTAGGTCTCCAATCTTCACATTTTCTTGTTTTTTAGTCCATTTAGGTCGCTGCTGCAATCGCGTCAAGTATTCTGATTGCCAGCGTTTCCAGAAATATTGTACAACTTGTTGTGTCAGTTTCCAGCGTGACAGATGATTGTAGCTTTGAGAAGTTAGGTCAGGTTCTGGAATACATGTCAAAGATTCTCCTATTAGAAAATGACCAGGTGTTAAAACGTTAAAATCACTTGGATCTGACGACATTTGGGTTAACGGACGTGAATTGAGGCAAGCTTCAATTTGAACTAACACTGTCAACAATTCTTCATAAGTCAAAATATTATTTCCAATGATGCGCTTCAAATGAGTTTTGGTTGATTTTACTCCTGCCTCCCATAGTCCTCCAAAGTGAGGTGCCGATGGCGGATTAAAATGCCACTGTATACCTTCGTTTGCGAGACGGTTTTCCACGTTTTTCGTAACAAATTTTAAGTCTGCCTGAATCCCAACGAAATTAGTTCCACAGTCACTATACATATGCGCTGGGCGCCCACGACGACTGATGAAACGCTTGAATGCGGCCATGAAGCATTCTGATGATTGATTTGTTGCTAATTCCAAGTGAATAGCTTTGGTACTGAAGCACACAAACACTACTATGTATGACTTGAACTGTGGCACTCTACCAGGACCTGTTCTGCTTCGTATGATAATGGGTCCTCGTAATCTACTCCGCATTGCAGAAACGGTTTTGCAGGTTCGACTCTAGCTCGGGGAAGGTTTCCCATTAACTGATTCGCATGTTTTGCCTTTGATTTAAAACAGACGACACAATGAAAAATAATTTGACGAGTCAACTTTCTAGCTCCTATTATCCAATAGTTCTGATGTAAAATGCTTAACAACGCTGTCAAGCCAATGTGCAAGTGGTTAACATGCAAGTGTTTTATGATTAGTTTACTCAGTGGGTTGGATGATGAAAGAATGATAGGAAACTTTTGATCATATGGCACTGAGGCATTAGACAATCTGCCTCCAACACGTAGTACATTCTTGGAATCGATGAATGGATGGAGAGAAATTAATTTCTTGTGTAATGCACTCTTTTTCCCATTTTGTAAACGGGATAAATCCTCTTCAAAGTCTTGTAATTGAGCCATTTGAATGCATGTAAGTCGAGCTTGACGAAGCTCACCTGTTGATAACGAACTGGTTCTTCTGTTTTCCTCGTTGCTTTTACAGTTGTAAATGAATCGCTGAATGGTGGCTACAACTCTTAGGAGCTTTGTGAACGAGGAGTATTTTTCCAACAATTTCAGCTCTTCAGTATGCAGATGACACAGCTTTGGTTGTCGAACTTCAAGAAGTTCACTTGCTGATCTCGGTATAGATTCGGGAACATCAAAATTTAGTTGATGTAACCAATTTGGGCCAAACCACCATAATCTATGAGAGACTAACTCACGAGGTATGCAACCGCGAGAACACAAATCGGCGGGATTGTCCTTTGATGAGACATGATGCCAGTTGCAAGGTGGAAGCAAGTCTTGAATTTCTGCCACTCGATTTCCAACGAAGGTTTTCAGTTTACGTGGAGCAGTGTGTATCCAAGCAAGCACAATTGTTGAATCTGTCCATACAAAAGTGTCAAAGATTGTTAGGTTCAGTTGAATAATAGTCCACTTTAACAGGTTAGCAAGCAAGACTGCTCCGCACAATTCGAGCTTTGGAAGAGTTATTTGTTTCAAAGGGGCAACTCTTGTTTTTGAGCACAATAAATGAACGTGTACAGATTTGTCTTTCTGAACAGCACGTAAGTAAATTGCAGCACCATAAGCGGCTTCTGACGCATCGGAAAAACCATGGAGTTCTATTCGGGCGTCTTGTGTTGTGTCAACAAATCGAGGTACTCGAACTTCAAGTAAACAATGTAATGAGTCTTTCAATTCTTCCCATTCTTGCGATAAGAAAGGAGGCAAAGGCTCGTCCCATTGTAGACCTTGAACCCACAATTTTTGAATGAGGATTTTTCCTACAATGATCACTGGTGCTAACCAACCCAGAGGATCGAAAAACTTAGAGAGTTCTGAGATCACTGTGCGTTTTGTCATGTGATCGTAGGGTTTGAAGTTTAGTGTGAACGAAAATTCATCTGTGTTAGGGTTCCAACTAATTCCCAAAGTGCGAATTTTTTGATCATCAGTCAAGAAGAAGGCAATTGGTGAGCTACTCTTAGTTTTCAGTTCTTTCAACACTTCTATGTTGTTTGTGGCCCATTTTCTTAGAGTAAAACCGCCAGCTTTAAGTAACTGAGTAAGCTGTTTTTGTAATTCAAGCGCCTCTTTGGTCGAGTCTGTTCCTGTAATGAGATCGTCAACATAAAATGAGTCCTGCAAAGCTTTTGCTGCCAAAGGAAATCGATCCCCTTCATCTTGTGCTAGTTGTTTTAATACACGAATTGCCAAGAAAGGAGAAGATGCCATTCCATAAGTGATGGTTTTAAGTATGTAATCCTGTATTGGTGAGTCCTGATTTGGTCTCCATACAATTCTCTGAAGATTTCGCTGACTCGGATGCACCAACACTTGTCTGTACATTTTGGCAATGTCCGCTGTTAGTGCCACTGCTTTCAAACGAAATTTCATCAATATGGACAGTAGGCTTTCTTGAATAGTAGGGCCGACCATCAGACAATCATTTAGTGACACGCCATTTGCTGTCTTTGAGGAGGCATTAAAGACGACTCTTAGTTTCGTGGTTGTACTTTCATTGCGAATTACAGCAAAATGAGGAATATAGAAAACTTCTTGGTTCGGTTCCTTCGTGAAAGGAATGGGTTCCATGTGGCCTAATGTTTCATATTCTTCCATGAATTCACGATATAATTTAAAGGTTTCTGGATCCTTAGCATATTTGCTCTCTATTCGCAACAGATGTTTGATAGCTGTACTTCTCGACTCACCTAGAGGTTGAGCATCTTCGCGAATTGGTAATTTCACTGTATAGCGTCCTACCTCATCTCGCATGACGTTTTGTTGGAACAATTGTTCACATTTTGCTTCCTCCTCTGTGAACTTTGGTGGTGTTGGTACATTCTCAAGTTCCCAAAATTCACTGAGATCTACCCCAGTTAGGTGTGCATGAAATACTTGTTGCACAGCCTTGACGGTGTTTTCTTGTTGTTTACACATTCCACTGATAATCCATCCTAGATCTGTTTGAATAGCACTTAGACCGTTGGGTGCCATGATTTTGTTCCCAATAATAATTTGTGAAAATACTTCAGCTCCCAGTAGTAAATCAACTTCTGCCGGAACAGCAAAATTTGGATCGGCAAGTGGCAACTGCAAGTTGACCCAATAACCAGGATCAACAGAGGTCAATGGCAATTGGGTAGATATCTTCTTGAGTACCATGGCGGACACTGTCATCTTGAAATCTCCAACATGAGAAGCAAAGTCTAGTCGGACCATCTCTTTGGCTTGAGAGACTTCAGAACCTCCCAAACCCATAATGATGCCAGAGTATCTTTTAGTTGAAAGATTCAATCGACGGGTTGACTTTTCTGTAATAAAGTTGCTCTGAGCACCGCTATCTAATAAAGCACGACACTTTACCATTCTGTTGAACTGGTCTTGCACTAACACTAATGCTGTGGAGAGTAACACTTGGCTTGTACTGTTTAAGAAGTGAACTTGAACTACATCATTCTGTTGAGGTATTGTCTCGATAGTACTTGTTGTTTTCTGCGTTTTGATACTTGAGTTTTCATCGTTAGTAAAATGTAAAGTGGTGTGATGATGCTTACCACAGCTTTTACATTGACTTGCTCTGCACCGTTTGGCTTGATGATTTGGGCTGAGACAGTTGAAGCACAAGAGATGAGATTTCACAAGAGAGTGTCTATCCTGGACAGTCATTGCTTTGTACTGTCCACACAGGTAGAGAGGATGTTTTTCTTTACACAATATACAGCAAATTTCCGAAGTAACAAAGTTTGCACTAGTATATTTATTACCACTGTTCGGTCGCTTTGAGTTGTCATTACTTGTCCTGTTGGCTTTATTTGGAAGGATTGTTTCCAAAGCACGACATCGCACATCCAAAAAGGTTTGCAATTGATCAAAGGTGGGCATGTCTGTTGAGATAAGTGACAGCTCCCATTGACGTCTAGATTCTATGTCCAATTTTGCCGTGACAAGATGAATCATCAATGAACTTCATTGTTCTGTTGGTTCGCCTAGCACACTCAATGCACATAAATGCTCCTGCACAGTGTCTACAAGTTGCCGTAGCTTGATAGGATTCTCAATGACGACAGTTGGAGCATTAAACAGGGCAACTACATGAGATTGCACAATGACACGTTTGTTGTCGTAGCGTTGACGTAAAAGAGTTGTTGCCTTTTCATAATTTGCATCTGTGGTCTTCAACACCTGTATCAAGCGAGCGGGTTCCCCAATCACTGAAGTTTTTAAATATTGAAGCTTTTGCACTGGAGTTAATGAGATGTAAATAAGTCCCAAAATGCTGTCCATTCAGTATATTTTCCATCGAAAGTTGGAATGGTTAATTTTGGTAGACTGACTGATTTTACTGTTGTTTGAGCAAGCACTTGTGAATCTAATGAACTACCTGATTGGTTGTGTTGATCAAGTAGATCTTTTATTCTGGCTTTTACAGTCACATAACGCTCTTCGAAATCATCCCGTTCTGCCTGGTGTTGCTCTACATCACGTGCGTCGCACTTGATTTCGACTTCACGCTGTATTTCTTCAAAACGCATCATCAATTTATCTACATTTTCGAGTCTCACTTGGAGTTCCGTATGAGTTGGCAGTTTGTCTGCACATGTAGTTAGAAAGCTTTCCATTCGAGTTAGAGAAGCTTTTGCAGTAGCACGCTGTCGTACTAACGTTTCCATCTTAAGCCTTGCGAGGTTGCACGTAAGATTTGATTTTTCGTTGATAAAGAAAATCGACACAATAGTTTCACTAATTGTCACACACAAAGACTAGAGAAATACTCACAGTACTGATATAAGCTGCCTTTCTCGTATCCGGCTCGAAGGACCATTAAATATGTTGAGTAATGCACAAAGAATTGACACGCACAAAAAGAAAACAGCACTCCATTCACTCTTTATTTTTACAAGTGACTCCCTCTGTTGTTAAAAAACAATACAATTAAATAAAAAATAATACTCTCGTTGCCAAAAATCAAATTAACGGGCTAGCAAAGCCTCACACAGTTGTAATCAAGTAATTATTATTAAAGTCTTAAGCCTTCAGTTCCAAACAAAAAGTGACATATCTTGCATCTTCATTGATAATTTTGATCGGCCTGTTTATAGAAGATTTCACGTTATTAAAAATACATTCGGTTATTTTGTTAGGAAAGCCATTCATTCTTGTCAGTTGGAATGTGGTGGAAATTTCATCAAATAAATTTATTTAACCCAAATAAATAAATAAATATTTTAAAAGTTACAATTACTTTGCAATTACTTTTTTAATAAAGCAATTATAATTACATGCATAACTACTTTTACAATTACTTTCTAATTACATTTTAAATTACCCACTTTATTGATTTTATCACGTTTTTATGTTTTGACATCTCTGTAGCCTTATTTCACCATGCAGAATTCCATACTTCTTTTTATTAGAAAAGACGAACACATGGGATTGAAAAGTACTTCAATATTAATGGAAGTCTTTATGTATCGATGTAATACAGAATGCGGGGGTGGTCGTGGCCCGGTTGTCTCGCTGATTCCATCTGATCAGTGGAGTCAAGCAACTCGAGGTTGGGCGACAGCCAGTGGCTTGATGGACCTGTTGCTGGGAGAGACGGCAACTGGGGCACAGCTACTGGGAGAACTATTTGGTCGGACCCATTTATTGAGGGACCAGTGCTGGATACCCAGCAGCTGGCGGTGATAGCTACTGGTTGTGCGTCCATCAGCGGTTCTTCCATCTTGAACCTCCAGTGCTTCGGCGGGCACGTTAAGCGGTAAGTCCCGGCTGCTACTGTCATCTCGTAGCAGTCGTTACTTTATTGGGATGGCGCAAAATTCAGTAGTAGGAATAAGCGCCCAGATTATCGTTGGTGGCAAACACAGCGATAATCTACCCTCTGTAGCAGACAAAACACAGGATGTGGAAAATTATGTATTGCCTTCTTACTGTCTTGCTCCATTATTTGCACCTTACTAGCTATAATTCTTTTGCTTAGGGGACCCCGTTATTTTGTCCCTTACAATTCTCTTACTTGGGGTCTCCCCATCGCATAAACACGTCCACTCACATTAATATGCCACCCCGTACGTTCAACATCCAGAAGGTACGTACCAGTATCAGAGGTGGAGGGGTATAGGAAGGGTGTCAGAGGGAAGGAGAAAACATTGCAATTGTTGGAGTCATGCGAAACGTAGCGATTTATCCGACCTCCAAAAGGGCATGATTATCGGCTTCCGAGCCAAGGGCGGCAGTATTTCCGAAACGGCTGGTTTTGTGAACTGTTCGCGTGCCGCCGTGTTGAAAGTGTACCTTGCACTGCAGAATGGCAAGACCCGAAATCAGCGACCACGGGCCATAGATGACAGAGGTGAACGACGGCTACGGAGATGCGTGCAAGCGAACAGACGTGCAACCGTGGACCAACTGACTTCCCAGATGAACCAGGGGTCTACCAAACGTGCATCCTCAACGACAGTTCAGCGAACGTTGCTGCGTATGGGGCTTCGCAGCAGACGGCTGTTTGTGCACCAATGGTGAAATGGTGACGGCTGTTCACCAGCGACAAAAACTGACACTTGCACGCCACTATCGCAACTGGTCAGCAACAGAGTGGCAAAAGGTGGCTTTTTCGATGAATCACGGTTTATGCGCCATCGGACAGATGAGCGAAGGCGTGTACGGTGTTCAGCGTCAGCAAACAAACAACAAGTGCCGTATGGGTCGAGACCGGAGGAGGCAGTGTTATTGTCTGCGGAATGTTTTCATGGCATTCCCTGAGTATACTCATCATTGTGGACGGCACCATGTACCAATGGAAGTACGCATCTATCTTTTCAGACCATGTCCACCCTTATATGCAGATTGTGTTTCCTCAGCACGATGACATTTTCCAGCAGGACAATGCAACGTGCCATACATCATACAATGTCCGTGCGTAGATAGAAGAGCACAAGGATGCGTTTACGGTAGTCCCCTGGCCCCCAAACTTCCCTGATTTGAACCTCATAGAGCATCTGTGGGACCACATCGATCGGGTTGTTCGCGCCATGGATCCTCCACCGCGCAACCTACGGCAGCTCGCCATAGAACCTTACTGACTCTCTTCCTGCCCGTCTCGCAGCTGTCCACGCCGCAAAAGTTGGTTATTCTGGCTACTGACAGGTGGTCACATTAATGACTGTATTGTGTAGAATTGGATCAACCTCCCCCGCCCTCCAAAATGAGTATGGCCATAACCACCGAGAAACACTAAAACTCTAAGTGATTGTGGCTGTGGTTTTTGGTGGTTGTGGTACAGCCATATTGCATTAAGTGATACCATTGGAATGGGTACACATCAACAGTATGCATACTCTTTTTCGTAGACTATCCATCAATCCAGTGGAGATGACAAAAATGCAAGAAAAAGAGCAAATTATCTCCAGAAAGGGGCTAAAGCTCTTATAAATAGGTAGAAACTGGATATGGCTAGTTTTACAGGGATCAAAGGAAACTCTTAAGTTCTAGACCATGAACTTAACACAAGTGTCAACTTTTATATTTACTGAAATTTGATTTTATTATTTTATTATTTCTTTTAATGTAGCTGGTATTAAAAAAAGTAATTTGTAGTTAACTATTTTTAAAATGTAGATAAATACATAGTTAAAACAAGATATCGTCGTAACTCTGCTTTCTTTTCTTCTTTGTTTTTTTTTTAGACGTGTTGCATTTAGTGATAAGTCAAATTTTATGGAACATCTCGAAAAGACGAAAAAATAAAAGTGAAACTCGAGAAGTTCATCTTGACCTTTTCGTTTTTTTTGAAAATATTTTAATGCAAAAACAGTAGATAACATTGCTTAGCCTTGCCTTTATAATCATGCATAAAATATTAATTCCAGATTCTGTGTTGGGTTTTATTACAATAAATATTTGGCACTTAATTACTCGTTTAATCATCGACTTCATTTAATATCAATCTTTGAGATGCGACTCTTAAAGCAGTTTATGAGTTTATGATGGTGCTTACTTAGACACTGTCTTCCGCTGGAAGATTAACACTTCCGGCGAATAACACTCGATGCAGAACATCTTTGAGAGTTATGAAGAAAATGAAAGGCCGATTAACAATAAACTCTGGCATCCTCTGTCTATATTCCACAGAAGACCTTCCAAGGAATTTGACCCCAGTGGCTGCAGCCGCTTCTGTCCCTTCCTCGCTCACCTCGACGAAAGCCTTGTGAAGGACTTCGGATACACAGAGACTTTCATTGCTCATGGCCGTCAAAGTATTACTGAAACAAGAAAAGAACAGTTTTTATTCATAAAGGTATTATATTGGAAGTTCAAGAAACGCTCAAATAATACCAAACATAATATGAACGTTTTAAACATTCAAGGGACTTTAGATGAGGATTGTTCTTTGTTGTATTGTTCTTTTCTATAGGACAGAGCCGATTTCGTACGACAACTCTACTGGTTCGTATAAACTTCTCCTCTAACTGTTTTACTGTATTTGGATTAGTTGGCGGGTGAATTGGCAGGTATCCTCGGACGTGCAGGCCATTACGCGCAATCCGAAAGCATCAGCCCGCAAAACAAAAGGAAACCTACCAAAACAAATTCCTGATCTCACACATTAATCTTATCCGATTTAATAACTGTTGCAGTTTGCCTGCTATTTAATTTTAAAAATCGCCCGGTACATTGAAAGCTTTCCCAATATTCATAAATACACCACCGTGTATTTTTTGCAGCAATTTTTTCCAAATAAACGTGTTCCCATAACTTTCATGTGTACCTTTATTATCGGACCGCCCTCCTATAATAAATGCTCAAAGTACGTTATATGAACCACCCTCAGTTAATCTCTACCCATGGTGCACTTTTCATCATCCCAAATATGCAAATTAGGACATTCAAAATTTATCTCAAAAACCGTAAGGAATACAGAAAAAAACCCAATTGCAAACTTGTTCAGCATAAAAAAAACAAAATAAACAAAAAAAAATCATCCAAATCGGACCAACCAATCACCCACAATCACGTGGTGAACTGTTTGTAGCTTACAAACAGTCACACTGCACAAGGAAAACTGAATGTTGATACTTCCACCATGTAAAGCATGCAAATCAAAAAATTAACATAACACTACAACACTACTGCAAACCAATTTTTAGACTTTTTTATAATCCTCATAAAACAACTGTAAGAAATTAAGTTCATTTATAAATAGCTTTCAATGTCACAGAGCAAATTGGCGGATGTTTATTATCCATCCAAATCATGGGGAACCTGTTTCAATTACATAGCACAAGTTCTCGACGCAACATCGAGAACTTTCGATCATGCCGTTGGAACCAGTTAAATTGCAAACGAGTCCTCTATTTGTGCTGAAAGGGACTTGTCATGATTTAAAATAATTCGTATGCTTGGATGCCACGAACGGATTTAGTTGCAATACTAAATAACGTTTAGGGTATTATACAGTGCAATGCATTACGAAAATTAATGTTTTCTATTTCCCATACTATTAGAATTGCTACCAGACTGTAATTTCGATACAACACAATTCAGCTTCATACTGTTTACGCGATATATACAGGGTGGTCCATAAGTCTGTCCCCCCCCCCTTTTATTTTTTGAACCGAAGCAGATATGTCAAGTTTGATGAATCCAATGAATAGGAAGTTGTGGGTGGCCTTTCCCATGGTGCACTTTTCATCATCCCAAATATGCAAATTAGGACACATTCAAAATTTATCTCAAAAACCGTAAGGAATACAGAAAAAAACCCAATTGCAAACTTGTTCAGCATAAAAAAAACAAAATAAACAAAAAAAAATCATCCAAATCGGACCAACCAATCACCCACAATCACGTGGTGAACTGTTTGTAGCTTACAAACAGTCATACTGCACAAGGAAAACTGAATGTTGATATTTCCACCATGTAAAGCATGCAAATCAAAAAATTAACATAAATTACCATACTCGCATTCACTTTCATGCGGAAAAGCAAATAAAAGGCATGTTTCAGCACACAGAAGACAGAACAATTCCAGGATGGCAAGCTACAATGTTCCGGAAATGGTCAACATGATCTTCTGATTGTGGGTGATTGGTTGGTCCGATTTGGATGATTTTTTTTTGTTTTGTTTGTTTTTTTATGCTGAACAAGTTTGCAATTGGGTTTTTTTCTCTATCCCTTACGGTTTTTGAGATAAATTTTGAATGTGTCCTAATTTGCATATTTGGGATGATGAAAAGTGCACCATGGGATAGGCCACCCACAACTTCCTATTCATTGGATTCATCAAAATTGACATATCTGCTTCGGTTCAAAAAATAAAAGGGGGGGGGGCAGACTTATGGACCACCCTGTATATACACCTGACATCATTAGTGAAGAAAGAAATACACTAAACTGCCATTTTATTAGGTACACCTGTGTATAATGAAACTCTACTTATCCTCTTCCTAACTGCGATTGGTCGAAACCTAATAACAAAGCGACATCCTGCTGAAAGCGCTAAGAGCATTTAGTTGTTTTGTTTTCTTTATAAAGAAACTAGGTGACCCGGCAGACTTTGTCCTGCCTTTAAATTTTGATTTCAATTTGCTGAGGCCAAGAAATAAGGATATAGATATCTATTTTTAAGTTAATAATAATTAGCAGAAGTATAACTGTCGTCAAATGTTATTTAAATTGGCAGTTATTGATGAATATTTGAATTTGCGCAAGTTGATGGTGGCTGATGATGGACGTCTTCATGTAACAGACGAATATTATAAGCAGTATAATGATAAATACATGGAGCATTATTATTAACAGAAACAACATTTTGTCTTTAAAACAATAAATTTATTTCATGTATTTTTATATCAATTAAGTAGTAATATAGATGATTTGTTTTACCATGAAATTTAATTTGTGCCTATTTTGACAATAAGAATTGCGATTTGATAAAATAAATAGAAATGTAATTATTAAAATTGAAAAAACAAATGTTTATATTTAACGTAAAGCTAAATCATGAACGATATTTGTGGTTTTGCCTTGCGGGACGTAAACAAATAAATTTGATGGTCGACCAACACGGGAACACCCAACATATAATTGACCGTGTGAAAAACACGGGGTTTCTAAATCCAATCCGCATACATTCATTGTTTGACCCTGTGCTTTATTTATAGTCATAGCAAAGGCCAGCCGGATAGGAAACTGTAAATGTTTAAACTGAATTGTTGAATCAGCGGGAATCATTGGTATCTTTGGCAACAAAACATGATCACCTTTGAATTTTCCCTTTAGAATTGTTGCCTCTATTAAATTTTGCATTAACTTTTTGACGACTAATCTCGTTCCATTACACAGCCGTGGTGAATTGAGATTGCGCAGTAAAATGATCGGTGAACCAATTTTTACTTTTAAATTGTGTGGTGGCAAACCTGGTAAGTTTAGAGAATTAA
This sequence comes from Rhysida immarginata, assembly GCA_023313115.1. Lineage (NCBI taxonomy): Eukaryota > Metazoa > Arthropoda > Chilopoda > Scolopendromorpha > Scolopendridae > Rhysida > Rhysida immarginata. The sequence continues at coordinate 676,943 of JAHWFO010072353.1, forward strand.
GAAATTCCGTTGGAAAATGGACAGCTTCGTTTTCATCAACGACTGTATCAATTGACTTAAATGAAATTACCTCGCCATGCAGCATGTCTTGTATTTTAACATTCATGTCATCAACATCAACATTTTTTGCAGCCAGTATCGCACGTTCGCTGAGCCATTGATGATCATGGATATTTTCACGAATATTTGGGAATAAATATCTGGACCTAACGAACATATGGTGCGAATATGAGCTCAATCGGATAAGTGGCTCAATAGTTTTGAGAACATTTACAGACGCACCTTGAATTTTTATATAGACCTTTCCATTGAAACCGAAACTGGAGTAACTGCGCAGAAGCAGGACAGCAAAAAACTTGCGTTTCCTCCCTCGAAATGTGCAAACAATACTACATATCCGGAGGAAACGGAAGTTTTTTTGCTGTCCTGCTTCTGCGCAGTTAGTCCAGTTTCAGTTTCAAGGAAAAATAAACTCTGGAGCCATCTATTGAGTAAACAAACAAACATAACCCAAGATATATGATTTTTACCCCTTCCCCCCTACTTTAAGGACATGTAAACCTTACTCTGGACCTAAGGATTATATGTTGCAAATATGAGCTCAATCGGATAAGTGGTTCAAAAGTTTTTAGAACATTTACAGACGCACCCTGAGCCTGAATTTTTATATATAAAGATTCAATTCAAAATTTTTTTAATGGTCCCTAAATGCATATTTAACAGAACATAGTACTGAGCAAGTTAAACTTTAATGCTATCAAAACAAAAATTCACCTTTTAAACTGCTGAGCTGGAATTATATCAGACTCGCCACAAAAAAAAAATGGCTGACGATGTTGCCGGTGCATCATCGGGGAAAATTTTAGGGGTTCTTTTAAATGTCCAAAATTTTTATTCTTAATCCTCTTCATCATAAAATATTGAAAGTAAGCGTTCATATTTTATTAGGCGTTTTTTTAGCAGTCTATGATGCGGATTATCCAGGAAACCAAGTAACAATGTATTCAGTTTATTGCACCTCCATTATACCTCAAAATCGCGAGTATTAGTTTGGGAATGGATTCAACGAGATACTGAAAACGTTCAACGAGATGCAACAGGAATGTTGGCCGATGCAGACATGAGAACTTCACGCAATTACCAGAGATTGCCTTTCTGTTTTCGCGCACAATTCTTGACATTTTCCTGTGGCCTCTTTCATCGACAAGGGTTTTTCGTCCACAGGAGTCACGATGGTTACATATTTTTTCTTTCAATAAACCCTTGGATCGCCGTACGTGAAAAGCTCAGGAGAGTAGCCGTTTCTCACGACCAAGCCGTTTCTGCTGAGAGTCAGTCATATCACTGAGCCCACTTTGGTTTTGTCTTGCACTAAATGCACTTTCAAGCAGGACCGAACAGCACAACTTACGGCTACACAATTAAACACAATAAAAGCAGCCACTACAGGCTTTCACACTTAATCTACATGGACGACATAAAAATCTACGCCTCCACATAAACACAATTGCACCAATTACTTGACATTACACAAACTTTTTCATAAGACATACACATGCAATTTGGGTTGGACAAATGCAAAAAACACGAGTACTCAGGGAAGGGGGGTATGGAAAATTACGAATTTTACAAATATCTAGGATTTAAGCAAGCCAAGCTTCTGGAGCACAAACACAAAGAATACACTCACTAAACAATTTCTTCATAGGCTAGAGACAATATTTAAAACGCATTTAAATTCCAGAAATTTAATCAAGGCCATCAATACTTATGCCACGCCAATACTCTCCTACTCCTTTGGTGTCATACAGTGGACACACACAGATCTTCAGGGAATTGAAAGGAAACAACGTAAACTGTTTACAAAGCACAGAAAACGCCATCCACGCGCAGCTATTGAAAGACTCACTCTACCTCGTTCAGAGGGAGGCAAGGGTCTTATGACATAATAGATCTACACCAGAAACAGACTCAGTCACTCAGAGAATTCTTTTACTCTAAACAACACACATCACCATTACACAAAACAGTCTGCATGGCTGATACATAATACACATCTTTGAATCTGAACAGCGTGCAGAACACCCATAACATTCCTACGACATGCACTAAACTTCAATCATGGCTCGGAAAGCAACTCCATGGTAGACATCCTTCTGACCTCAACCAGCCGCACGTCGACAAAAAAGCGTCGAACTTTTGGTTGAGTGAAAGGAGTCTCTTTAGGGAAACTGAAGGAACCATGACTGCCATACAAGACCAGGTTATTAACACTAAAAGCTACAGAAAACGTATTATCAAAGATTCGACTGATGGGTCTTGCAGGAAATGCCATCAGGAAACCATCCAACACGTCATATCCAGTTGCAAAATACTCACGCAGACGGATTATTTACACAAACATAAACAGGTAGCCAACATCGTACATCAACATCTAGCTATGATACACGAGCTAAGGGACATTCACAAATATATCCCCAACACTGTCTTACAGAACACCACACAAACTATATTTTGACAGAGCTATAAACATTGACAAAATTATCCCTCATAATAGACCAGACATTACACTAGTAGATAAGCAAAACAAAGTGACTTACATAATTGATATCTCCATCCCCAACACACAATTTACAAAAGACATACCCTGACAAAATCACTAAATACACGGATCTTGCACATGAAATAAAAAGCCTTTGGGGAGTTAACAGAGTACATATTGTTCCTATCGTTCTTTCTGCCACTGGGGTTATTCCATACTCACTACACAAAAGCCTGTCAACAACAATCGTACCATCATGGATTTACTTAGGAAAAGAAAGTTCAAGAAATTTATCAAGGAGAGCACCACGCATGGCAAGACCAAGAAACAGGGCAGTATTATTTCTTTACCTTATAACAAGCAACTCATCAGAGGGTCACTAAATTTAAACCCACATTTATACAAAATCTTACAGAAAGCCACATTTCTAAACACCTGTCACATAGTAAGGAAATTCCTACACCCAAACATCAATACTCCCACGAGTGCGTAACTTTCCCTCCCTTGCATTAGAATCCCTTGGCTTGGTCCTCTTTTGGGTCCGCCTCTGAGATTGGGTTCCGGACTTGATCCGAGTTTGGCTTCCCCAAATAATAACAATAATAAGAATAATAATAAAAACAGTGAAAATCATTGAAGAGAAGGTGCATCATGAAGTACTTTAGTTAATAAGCACCAACAGGTTATTCCAGAAATTGATATTGAACGTTACATCATTCTTGGTTTACACAAGTTGTAAAAAACAACAACAAGATAAATATTTTAGTATTGCGGTTACATGATTGCCGTTCGTTATCGAAATTACGAGGATATATTTATAGTGGCTAATCTGTGTATATCATGTTTATACCTAAATATATGGAAACTAACGCAGTTGTCAAAATACAATTTAAATTCTAAATTTAAGTAAATTAAATGATATACGTTAAATTCGAGCAGTATTAGGGTAAGCTCAAAAATTTTTTTAAACTACAGGTTTACTGGGACTGGAACATTGAGGACAATACCAGACATTCATAATGTCCATGCTGTCTGGTATAATGGAATATTACTAAACAATGATCAGGTAAGATTGATATGTAAACTATTTCAATACCAGCAATATCACGTTTGCAACAAAAGTGAAGTCAATCGAGGGATCCGGAAGCAATGCTTTGACTGCCATACTCACCCAAGAGGTAACCAGATGAAGTACACTGAAGTAGGAAAGACGTCGGATGTTACCTAGTATATCATCCAAAGGATAAAAAACGGGTCCTTTCCTATCTACAGCAAGGTAGATTGCAGATTGACGACGGACAAGGAGGAGCAAGGAGATCTAGTAGTCTGGAAAGATGGCCTTTTGAAAGTCGTCGAAGTTGGCATTCAGGATACGACGAGGCCTGCGATGCCTTAGGGAACTTTAAACTGTGAGCGGATGATCTAGAACGTCGGCAATCAGGTGGTTGTCATGGTCCTTAATCTTCGGGATCAGCTTCTTCAGGATCTCTTGAACATCATTTACAATAGAAGGCACACCAAAATCGTCAGCAATGAAAAAATTACTTGCAACTATCCTCAATTACTTGCAATTTCCGCAATCATACTCAGGGTAACGTTTTGAAGGTTTGGAGGTCTTTCCATCTGGACTTGCATATTGGAACTCAGGTTGGATACCATAAAGCAGAATGGTTCGGATTACCATTTCAAGTAGCAGAAATGCAACTAAATTAAACTTTGCTTTCTTAGCCTTATTAATAGAATAGGAGAAATGATCAAAGTTAAAATCAAGGCTAGGGAGAAGTTCGGGGAAAAATTGGAGACAGACTATGTTTCGGCAAAGAAGATGTTCTGGCTGACCGTGCGTCGCCTCCGTGGAGAGGAGTCTCTGTCATCTCAAACTATCAAGAATCCTCAGTTTAGACTGACATCAATCAATATAATTTTTGAATGAAGTAAAGTGAAGTGAACACCAGCGAGAAATTCAACTACAGGAATAAAGAGTCCACCAATCGTGTGTAAGGCCATTCCAGATGGATGGTTAGCAGACAGCAAACCCAGGGAGGGGGGAGAGAACAAAGGCGGACCTAATAAAGGCGGCCGCAAATCCTGGCATCGACAAAATATTCCTGAAAGATGGTCTCGGAATCGCCTGCAAGATCAGGGACAATTGTTTCGAGCTGAATCCACAGAAGAGGAACGCAACTACAATATTGCAATTTTTTCCTGGATGTGGATTCTACTATGCGATCATGGGTCAACCAGAAAGGGAATTTCAACTACCCTGACCACTGTAATAAAGAGTAAGATCGTATGTTGCAGATAAAAGAATGTGTTACCGTTTGGTGGAAGGAAAGAAAAAGTTAGGAAGAAATGATAATCATCGTAATGACCATGAGAGATTATACTAATATGATCAATAAGGTCAGAGACTGTGCTGAGATCTCCAATCAGGCTTGGAGGAGAGGGGAACTATTTGAGCGTGGCGTAGAGGCACATTTGACGCGAGACGTGATAAGGAGGAAGCAGCTCCGCAGTGCAGGTTTTTTTCAAACAATGCGTGTAGTTGTTCGCGTTCTTCGGAACCAGAAATGGCATTTGAAGAACAACGTGTGAATATCAAATTTTGATGACACTGAATAAGGAAGGTTACACACAAATTCCGGCTCGTTTTTGTGATGCTATCCCCCGGAAAAGCCCAGAAAACTGGAATAGCAAGGATTGGCTACTGCAACATGACGATGCCTCCGCACATCGGTCTTTCTTGGTGCAGGCTGCACTGGCCAAAATGGGAGCGTCAACCCTTCTAAACCCTTTCTATTCACCAGACCTAGCCGCACGCAACTTTTATCTGTTCTCCCGTCTGAAAAACGAACTCCGTTTCAAGACTTTCTGAGGTTCAGGAAGTAGCGATGACCGCCCTGAAGACCATCTCCTCCAAAGGATTCCAGGAATGTTTTCAATAACTGTACTCACGTTGGCAAAAGTGCACAGTTGCAGAAGGGTATTACTTAGTTTTGTGTAACACGTGATAACAATGCATCTTATTCACCAGTCTCTGAACTTATTAATCTTCCTAGATTCTACCAAATTTCTTTCGAAAGAGATGGAATCTTGGAATTTCTTAGCTAGTGCGAAAAGAATTCACAGAAGTTTTGACATTACCACCGCTTTTATTAAGTAAGCCTTTGTTCTCATAAGTGCCGGGGTTTGCTGCCTGGTATACGTCAATCAGCGATGGCCTCAAAATTCTCTTTGAAATAATTTACCGTAAAACACTGACTCCAACATAGGATTTTTATTAAAATAAAACTTTGGCACATAAAAATACATCCCATTATTGCCGTATCTCTGCAAATATTGATGTTAAAAGATAATTTTGCTCCTTTGGCTCTTTGTTTATTACGGTAATGGCTTAGTCAGTAGCCACTGGAGGACGATTAACGCTCCCGGCGAAGACAACACGGTGGAGGGCGTCTTTCAGGGTTATGAAGAAAACGAAAGGCCGATTCGCTATGAATTCTGGGAACCTCTGTCTATTGGCTCCCCCGGATCTCGTAAAGAACTCTATGGCGGTGGCGGCGGCCGCTTCTGTGCCTTCTTCGCTCACCTCTACAAACGCCTGGTGAATCACTTTGGACACAGCGAGACTTTCGTTACTCATGGCCGATAAGTCAGCACTGAAAACAGAAAAAAAAAGAGCACAACGGTTTATATAGAACTCCTTAAACAGTATAATTCCTTCAATTACATCCGTATAAAAGGTGGGATTAAACCAAGAAACTGTAAATGATATATTTAAATGGCCCACTCGACCATGAATTTCATTTTTCAATATCGTCCGTTTACTATAAATAATTTACCGTAGCTCACATTCCTAAGAAAACAAAAAGAAAAGACTGAGATTGCATAAAAGAAACGCGAAGAACTGGAAACGCTTGACTATTATAGGGAGAAAGCAAGGACGAAACTGATGACATTCGATACTTGGATAAATTTTATTTCTCTTATCTCCCCCACGAAGAAAATTGGTTTAAATAAATAAATAAATATAGACTGGAGATGACCTCCAAACATAATGTATTAATTTTTCTATCGAAAAATGGAAGAAAAAATTCTGCGACCTGGGTTCGAACCAGGAACCTCGACTATCATGGCGGATGCCTCTACCTTGGTAGAAAAATTAATACATCATGTTTGGAGGTCATCTCCAGTCTATATTTATTTATTTACTTGTGAGTTCATCAAACTTTCTGATGGTTTGGATAGGAGAAATTCTCGATCTGCGAGCCGGGTTCCCGCCTCCCATTGGGCTTTCAACCGTTATTTGCAAAAAACATATTTGGGAGATAATGGATAAGAGACAGAACGCATTAATACCATTTTTTAAATTTTTTTTTCTGTCTCTTTATCTGTTTGTACGTACTTATTCAACGTCACCTGTATTACGGTAAAGTTGTTCGTGGAACAGTGGTTTCGTTTTTCTCTCTCCATTATTAATGCCTCGGAAGATTGAAAGTAGGCCCTCTGGTCCTCTCAGAAGAATCAGCGGAACCTGAGGAAATGTCGTCGCCTAGTCGCTTTCGATTCTATATATCACAAGGTCTGCTATCCTTTTTTCAATCAGAATGCCTTTAAATTGTTTCTGCGTTTGTTTGTGAAACTAAGAAATCCGATTGAAACTTCGGTACCCGGTCATTTGACCGATGAACACTTGGCCGACGGACATTTCACCGACATTTGGACATTCGGCGTAAAGAGATGTTTTCGGCAATATAATTCATTTAATGGGGAAAAAAATGTTTAAATCAGGTTATTTTGTATAACGAATCTTATGAGACAAATCTGTTTAATTCTTTCTACTAAGCAAGCATGGACCTTTGTATGGACCTTTAAAATTATTCTTTTTTGTATGTCTTTTTAAATAAATGTTTGTTTTCATAACGTAAGATAGGTTAAGATGGGAACGGGACAAAATGCAACTTAGGGTCATGTCTTTAAATAATATCGATTCTTTTCCTGTATGTCTTTTTAAATGAATATTTTACTTCTATAGAATGAGATGCTCATTAGTGATGGGCGATATTTGATACCATTATCGTGTATTAAAAATTTATTCATACACATCAAAAAATTCTGTTCTGCCTTATGAGGGGACAAACATTCTTAATCGGATAGTATCAAATATGAAAATCAACTGGTAATGGGTTGAGTATTTCTGACATTTTTTCAATGTAGAGTTCCATTTCAGAGTTTTCAATGATATGGACACTCTACCCGAATATGTGACATATATCGTGCATGGCGTAATTTTGTAATTTAAAACATTAATGGGATTTCACTGCCGAAAACGTGGATCGTATAGAAAGCTACCTCTTTACCAACCTAACCTAATGATAAGGGATGTGCGATATTCATTTGCCGTTAGTCAAATAGACTAATCGAATAAAATTTTAGTAATCGGCGATTTTATTCGAACGGCTTGGAAATTTATTCGACTAAATCACACAAAACGACTAATTTTTTAAAGAAATTAACAGGGTGTCTAGCAAAATGATTTCGTAAAATTCCCTGACTTTTCCCGGGGATGAGCCTTCGGATTAGTTTAATAATGGAAACAAAAAAACGCCTGAATGAATCGAAATAATCGAATAAAAAAATCCGATATAGTTACGACTATATCGAGTTGGAATTATTCGACTCTTTTAGTCGACTAATGACCAAAATATCGCGATATTTATTGATATCGAAGAATATCGCACACCCTATGGACAATACTTTAGTATCGCATATTTTAGAGTCATCGATACTGTTAGAATTTTCGCATTTGATACTATTCGATATTAGAATTTTTATATCCCCTTATAAAGCAGGACAGAAACCTAATGTGTATGGAATAAACTTTTAATACCACGATACTAATTTCAAATATTGCCCATCACTAATGAGTATCTCATTCTATATAAGTAAAATATTCATTTAAAAAGACATACAGGAAAAGAATTGAAATTATTTAATGATACAAGATCGTGAGTTGCATTTTGTCAGGTTCCCATCTTAACCTACCTAACGATATGAAAACAAACCTTTATTTAAAAAGACATACAAAAAAGAATAATTTTATAGGTCCATACAATATGCTTGCTTAGTAGAACGAATTAAACAGATTTGTCTCATAAGATTCATTATACGAAATAACTTCCTTTAAACATTTTTTCCCCCATTAAATGAATTATATTGCCGAAAACATCTCTTTACGCCGAATGTCCAAATGTCGATGAAATGCAGGCATTTCTCCGTCAGTTAAATTTCCGTTCGGTCATATGTCCGTCGGTGAAATGTCCGTTCGGCCAAATATCCGTTCGGCCAAATGTCCGTTCGGTCGAATGTCCGTCGGTCAAATGACCGTCAGCCAAATGACCGGGTACCTTTAGAGCCATCCCCCCCCCTCCGTCTTTATAAGAATATCTATGAAAGCATTAAGTTCGTGGACTCGACGAATAGCATCGCTGATTGCATAATTTGCTGATAAGTTCCTTTCTCATTCTAGTGAGAATTAGTTGCGTGCATATTGAGTAAACAGTAAACTACGGCCTCTGTGATGAACGACAGTAGAATGCGAACTGCGGAACTTGAGAATGTTTTACCAAAAATTAAGCAAATCAACTAGTGAAACCAATCAGATGATTAAACAAGTGTACAGCGACGAAGCCATAGGCCACAAACGGTTTTTAAAGGAGATGAGACAATTTAGAGAATGGTGAGCGAACTGGTCGGCTAACTGAAGTCAAGATCACAGAGGTTGAAACATTGGTGCGTGCGAATTGGTCCTAATCGGCAGATTGCCTAAAAGTTGCTGTAGGAATTAGCCATGGTACATGTTACAAAATTCTGACTAAAGACATGAATATATTGCGTGTTAACCAACATACACTATGTGAGCAAAAGATTAGGGACACACCTTATAAATTATAGAATGTGCCAAATGTCGCAAGACAATGACATGTAAATTATTAAGTACCGAAAAGTGCTTTATGCTATCAGTGTGGGGAAACGTGTCTGTCTGTCCGTCTGTAACTAACTCCTCCGAGGATATGAAAGATTTTCAAAATCTGTTTTCGTCAGTCGATGAATATGGTTCTTGGCACGAAACAATCACAAATATTATCTAAATCGGTTCATTGGCACGTGCACAAATGGTACCTCAATTTTCCTGCCAGGCAATTTTCAATGGGAAGACACATTAAGTAATATATCAAACAAATCGTAATGACGAGATAGAAGCGGTTATTCATAACTATTTCGTCAGTCGATTAAGGTGATACATGGCACGAATCAATCACAAATATTATCTAAATCGATTCAATAGCACGTGCACAAATGGTACTTTCACGACCTCACCAAACAATTTTCAATGGAGAGATATAATAAGTAATATATCAAACAAATAGTAATGATGAGATAGAAGCGGATATAAATTACTATTTTCGCCAATTAATAAATATGGTTCCGGGAATGGACCATTTTGAAAATGGTTGAAATCGAAACAATGGCACGTGCTCTAATGGTACCCTTATGACACCCTCAAATGTTCTTAATAATAAGATATGGCATGTAATATATCAAACAAATTGGAATGATGTGTCATGAATGAATATAACGTAAATTAATGATTGTCGAAATTGGTTCAAAGGCACCTAGTTTAGCCAAACCATTATGGTTCATTAGAACTTGTAATGCTAAGATATGGCATACAATATATCAAACAACTTGGAATGTTGTGTCATAAATGAATATAAGGTAAAATTAATGATATTCGAAATTGGTTCAAAGGTACGTGGTTTAATGGATCATTATGGTCCATTAGAAACTTATAATATTAACATAGGGCGGTTTAAAATATGGTTCCGCGAATGGTTTAGTTTAACCTTTCGGTACTTAGTTATGTCATTCCTTAATGGTTTATTTAAATAGCATCACATACTTTCAGACACATATCTTCTTCATACTATTAAGATATGGGTCGCTCAGAAGAACTCGGTGACTTTCAATATGGAATCATCATAGAATGCCATTTGGGCAACAATTTAGTTCGTGAGATTTGTACCATTCTACAAATACGATTGCGAAGTGGAAGGCCCAGGGAGCAACAATAGTGCAACCACGAACTAGCAGACCTAAGAAATTGACAGAGATGTCGAATGCTTGCACGTGTGATCCGGAACAATCGAATGTCTTCTACTGAAATGATTGGTACAAAGTTCAGAATTCCGTTTCCTGTGTTATTAGCAAAGTCACCATTCATTGGGAAGTCCATTCCCACAGTCGTGCTACTCCTCACAAGCTCTTCATCCAGGTGTAAACCTCGCAGGAACTGGAGCATGGAATAGTGGAAATAACAGTCCACGAACTTAATGACTGTAGTAGTATAATTATCTCTATTAGAATTGAAAGAAAAAGGCTAAACTTACTTTTTCTGAAAGAGCTCGAATACTCCCATCTCTTTTAGTGTATCTTTCATATGATATTTCAGTTCCATTTTAAACTTCGGAAACTTTACCTTTACCTGAATAAACATTTAAACAAATGTTTAAATTATTTTCTTGAACAGCATACAAAGAGTCTCTCTTAAAAGTTAACTGCATTTACTTACTTTTTGATGGTGTAGTTTGTGCAATAATGTTTTCAGCTTTTCAGCTGTCAACTTGGAAATTAATTCAGAGATTCCACCTAGTTGGGGTAAGATAACAACCCTGAAATAAATTCAATATAAACGAATGTTAATAGGTAAGAGTATGCTTATGGATGGATTAATGGGAATATCATAATCAAATTTCCTTAAGAAACACATACATGCTCATGTTACTTCCGGCATAAGGCATTTCGAGGACTTCGACATTAAGATCCTCGTCGTCAGTGTATGGGAAATACTCAACGACGTTCATCATCTTCACCGTAAGCGTGTCGTTTTCTGTGACATAGAAGTTCGCATTTACTGTATTCTCGGATTCAAACTGGATCTTCCAATTGCCCTTGAAGTAAATAGCGTTGACCAAAATCATAAGGGTATCTATTGAAGATTCAAAAATAGACACAGTTTTATAGCCTTAACTTTTTTTCTGGTTTTCATTCTTAAGAAATGAGAGAAATGAAAAACAAGGGGCCAACTCAATAGCATGTAATAGCTTAGGTATTTTCATTGCTATGTAAAGGGCGCGTAAGGTTATTTGAGGACACATTCGTTTGGCTACTGCTGCACCACAGGGTGTCCTACAACAGGTATAAAAAACTGGGTGTCCTACAACAGGGTGTCCTACATAAAAAACTGAGACGAAAATGCCGAATACAATTTTTGTTTTAGATTGTTCATTTTTGAGTTATGGGTCTTCAAAGATAGCGAATTTGCCATAATTTAAATACACATCGGATCGAAAAAAAAGCCAAAAAGCTATCCAATGATACCAAACTCGACCCTCCCCCCACCCTCATAATTTTTAATACATAAGCAGAGTCTTTGCGTGTGTATTAAAATTTTTTTTAGATATTTGAATTCTGACTCTGTATTCTTAAAGATCATCAAAAAGTAGAATAGGGATATCTCTAAGACTCACTCTCTATCTCTTTGTCTTCATCGATAAAATTGGGTTCAAAACTTGAAAAGTTCCACACTTTTAGTGTCTCTATCTACTAACGGTTGGATCGATTGAAAAACCACCAAGAATAAAACATTTCTCAAGTGTTTGTACAGCCTGAAAATACCATACCATTAAAAGTAGGGGTTGTATTTACGATTTCAAAGTTGCTCTTGACGGGGGATGCTCTTAACGCTAATCGGTGACTTAGTCTCATGAAATCACAGAATGCAATGAGCATTCTCTCTCTCATAGACGCCATTTTCAATATGACCGATTTTAACGCCACCTAAATCGGTTCAGCTCCTACAGTAACATCAGTTTAAAATTTTTCTGAGATGGAGATCATAATACAAAACAAAAGAAAAGCGTATGTATCTATCTGACAATTTTTTATATTATTAATTTCCTTTATCAGGTAAAGACTTTCTGCTCATCCTGTATATTCATCCTTATGAATGACATTCTTGCATTCTGCTAACAAAAATTAGTTCTAAAGTCAAAATGGATACTCAATAACAATGATACGTGTCTGTTTGTAATTTTAAAAATACAGATAAAAAAGATTGGTTTTGTGATTCCTTCCTTAAGATTACTTCTCATTTTATTTTCAACTTATTCCCAGAGGAAGAAATTCATGGGAGTAACCTTGGAAAAACGACGTGAACTGGAATTGGTCCGATTCTCTGCTTAATCGAGCCCGATGATCCGCAAGGGTACGAGTAGGAAGTTGCATTTCAGTAAACGATAAATCATTTGCAATGATTATTGCCGATTGGATAAAAACTTGACATCGCTTCGCAGAATGAAAATAAGGCGTAAACAACCTAAGTTGATGCAACCAAGTCTAGAAAATGTTTTCATGGGAGATGATATTGCTAAATCAAATCGGAAGACTGTTCTCCGAACGCGTCCATCCTTTAATGACCTTTAATGACGGTCAGTAACGATTATAATTAACCATTACTGGTCTGGTCATCTTCAAAAATGTACTGACACCATGCACCAAACAGGAAGATAAGGATTGTGTAGTGTTCGCTTGTGAAGTTCTCGAGGTTACCTTCAGCCCAGTACCGAAAATTTTGCTTATTTACAGTGCCTGCCAAATGTAATTGGGCCTCATCAGAAAAAAGCCATCGCGCTCAATGAGAATGTTAACTGGAATCAATTGATGGCATGACGACTACTATAAAGCTCTAGATTAGGAAAGTACGGCAAACTTCGTCGTCTGCAATCAAATCCGCCATTGTTGGCCCAGTTGGCCCAGTTGGCCCTATCAAGTGAGTTACGCTTCCTCTAAAATTCGGCTTAAATGCATCCTTTTCGCAAATTTTCTTATTATTACCGTCTGGAAATATAACTGACAATCAGTAAATTCTGTAACTATCGATTTTTCTTTAAATTTTGTTTTCAATTATAATTTTTTACATATAAATAATGATAACGATGAGGCAGTTTAATGATAACCAGACTAAGTTTTCAGTTTATTTTCACTTTATTTATTTATTCTTAATAAACGATTTACATGTAATTAATAAATTTTAAAAAACATTGTGTGTAGTTATTGTAATTTTATTTATCAAAATATAATTTTATAAATTTTTATTAAAATATAACTTAATAAACTTTTATCAGATTAATTTTTATATTTACATCAAAATTTTCACTTTACCAATTTTAATTTTATTAAATTATAAAAATTATTGAATTATTAAAAAAGTATAATTATAATTATAAAAATATCAAATGTAATTTAATAAAATAGGAACTATTAAATTTAGGTTTTTGATTTAAATATAAAAATTATAATTATATTTTGATAGAAAATTTTAAAAATTATAATTTGGAAAAACTATCCGTTTGATTACAAAAATAATTACAAAAAAATAACTACACATGCAATGTATTTTGAAATTTATTCATTTATGGAGGTTTATAATATTGACGTAAAAAATCTACCCAAAACTTATAGTTAAAATTTTCTATATTTTTTTCACCCAAATAGCAAATTTTCGTTATTCAATTTCATTGGTTATATTCGAGTTTAATGATGAGTGATAATTAACTTTGCTAAAATAAGATGAAAATTACAGGGACGTTTTGTTTCAAGTTTTGCCTCCACATTTCACTGAATTGTATTTTCTTAAAAATAACTATATTCAACAAAAAATTATATTTTCTGTTCGTCTGAGAATTGCACAATGCAACATTTCTATAACATTCGGTAAAGTTATAAACGTAATTGCTTCTTATTACTTCTTCGGATATTTTAACGAATTTATTAACCTCCAAGGAACATCGATTGAAGGATCCTGAAATTTTGCTTATTCGGATTAAAATTTAGGACCAATCAACGAATATTTCATTAAAAATTTAATCTAAATTCCATCTTCCACATGCATTTCAATGGTATCTATCGCTGCGTTTGGGCCAACTTAATTATTAGAACTAATACTACTCTTAATATGACTATGGATGGGACAAGTTATCTAGAGACTATCTATCAGTAGGGATAGTCTCTTCAACTCTGAGTGCGAGAACAGTCTCCCTCAAAAACTCGACATTGAATAAGCCATTTTCCAACGTTGTTCGTCTTGCTCCTTCAAATTTTACCAGTTCAAGAAAAACTGAACGAAAACAGGAATCTAAGGTAAGTTACACAATTTTCTAACGTAAATTATACTTATTTAATAGTTCCAAATTTATTTGCTGACACGTTTTCTTATTCATTATTGTTACGATTATTTTTTATTTACTCGTTGTGATCTGAAATGCATTTCCACTGAACAGCATTCATTATTATCGACTGCTAACAACATGGCTAGTTTCTCGCAGCATGAATGGATCTAAACACCGGAAGCTGTGTATCGGAGCCTTATTGAAAGTAAGAAGGATGACTTAATTTCAGCACGGAGGTCGAATAAGATATTAACTAAAATAAAATGTCGCTATTTCCCTTTCCATTATTGTAGGAAGTGTAAATCATTGATCTAAAACTCATCCTTTTTTCTATATTTCAGATTGCAAAGGATACTATGATCCATCTTATAATATGAGCCTTCCTTCCTCTTCTGCAATATGTAATAGTTTCCATTTAGCCTACCCAAAGGAATGTAAAAGGAATCTTGCAAATTTATAATGAGAACGATGTAATGATTACAACAAAAATAATCCCTTGATTTTTTGTACAAATCATTTCTGTTAGGTGATGGTGAATTTATTGCATTATACATTATAAGTTGAATGTACTCTTAAATCAATAAAAATTTTTTAAAAAAATTGATGTTTAAAAATTTTAAAAAGATGTCATTTCTCTTCGTATTGTTGTCTACCGTTCAAGAGCTGTCAACTCTATGAACACGGCGATCGTTATTTTAGAATTTAGCAAAAGATTTATCATTAAAATCCTTTTTTCTGCCTGCAAGCTTGGAGTTCTATCGTCTGCTGGCGAATTTTGACTGCAAAGACGATAAAACACAAATTCATGTCGATATACAAATGTAAACTTGTGTAAATATCAGTATACACTGTGTAAATAGGTGTGTGTAAGCCTGTGTAAATTGGTGTATACACTTGTGTAAATTTGTGTACCTGTGGTATGAATGTGTAAATATGCTATACAGATGTGTACAAAAGTGTAAGCTTGTGTAAATAGGTGTACAGAGGTATGTAAATCTGTGTGAATAGGTGTATACACCTGTGTAAACTTGTATATTGTGTATACACGTGTATAAATTTATGTACATATTTGGTTAAGCTTATGTAAATAAGCTGTACAGATGCGTAAATTGTCTACACACGTGTGTAAATTTGTGCAGATATATGTATAAATGTGTGTAAAGTTGTGTAAATAAGCTGTGCAAAGGTGTACATAAGCGTAAACATGTGTAAATACGTGTAAACCTGTGTAAATTTGTGTACGTGTGTGCTTAAATGTGTGTAAAGTTCTGTACATATTCTATACGGATATGTACTAAAGTGTAAACTTGTGTAAATAGGTATATATCCGTGTGTAAATTTGTGTATATTTTGTAAATAGGTATAAATTTGTGTAAATATGGCTGTATAAATGTGTAATTAGCTGTGAAAATATATAAATATGTATGTAGAAATGTGTAAATAAGTAATAGTAACGGTATAGTATTAACGCGTATAGTAAACATTCCGTTAATGAGTCTTAAGTCTTGCACAGTCGAGTCAATTGACCCAAGAATGGCGACTCGGAAATTCGTGTCAAACAACTCTTACTGACATCTGTGTCCAATGACTCTCTTAAATGGGTCGTATTGGAAGAATCATGGGACTCTCACAAGCAGGTCATATTAACCGCATATTGCTGTGAGTGCATGTTTCAATAAGCTATCCTTGAGTTAGGGAAGGATATTCCTGTAAAACGGTTCCGAAAACGCATATATTCACTGCCCAGTTGAAAAAAGTTCTTACAGCGATTAAGGAAGATTCCAGATCATTACATATCCTGCAATCTTGTTGCTTACTTTTAGCATGAAAAACCAATTTCAAAAAAAAAAAAATATGCAAACTAAGAAAAGTACTTACCCGGTTCAATGGATCCCTCGGTGAAGAGATCCTTTATGCAATTATGTGTTTGTTCCTCAACCCACTGGTTGATTGTATTTTCTACTCCGCCACCCGCAAAATTTACCTGTTGTATAGTCGCTTTGTAATAATTCTGGACATCTTCAAGGAACTTCTGATGCATTTCTAAATTTAAAAATGAAATATAAAATTTATTGTTATATATTACGATTAAAAATGACAATTAACAAGAAAAATGTAAATGAAGTACAGCGTGATTCAAAATTTTACTATGCATTTAAAAATATTTATTGATTCCAGCATTACAAATATTCAATGTGACTCCCTCGAGTCACCCGGACAATGTCAAGACGACAGTCAATCTCATCCCGATCTCCTTTCATGTCTGCTGTTACTAGTCCGAGAGCATTACGAATTCAATCGTCTCCTCAACAAGCGCCACACAGTTGTTTGTGGAAGATGCATTTCACGGCGAGCTTAACGAGTTGATTTCTGCGGATGTACGTGGCCCTTATTGCTTCCACCTTTTCTTCAACTTACACGTGGCCTTCTCGTGCTTTTGCGTTTACAAAGACATCCAGTTTCCAGAAATTGACTAGACCACTTACGGATGCTTTTATCAGTAGGGCAATCTTAATGAAATAGCCTGTGAAGTAGCCGCTGGACTAAAATTTTAGAGTTTGTTTTTGCATACTCCAAGGCGCAGTATGCCTTTTCATCCACAGCCTCCAATTGCGGGAAGGTTAAAAATATTTGAGTTGTCTTGCATTTTAAACCCGGTCTGGTTAGTTTATGTTATCAAATAAATGCATAGTAAAATTTTGAAATGCCGGACATCATTTTGAATCACCCTGTATATTTCCTTACCAAACTGTTCGTCACTGAACAGACGATTAGCAAGTGTCAGGTTGAAAGTGGAATGGTCTTGCGAGAAGTAGGTCACCATATTCTACAAAGCAAAAAAGTTCATTGTATGACTTAATTAACTTAAAAAAAAACAAAACAAATAAATTAACAGTCTTCCTACTTGAAAGTCCTTATGAAGGTCATATGAATCATTCGATTGGAGTTTGTCAAAGTGAAAGGCTTTCTCAATTTCGGCCAAAGTGTTTTCCCTCGCTCCCAAGGAGACCATGGCGAAGGCTATGGAGATGCTGAGAGGGCTGAAGAAGGCGTTCTTGCCGTTGGGAGAAAGTATCCTCATCATATCCAACCCGAAGTCGTTGTTCAACTTTCCCGCGCTCTTGCGGATCTCCTCGGAAAGGGTCTCTGAAGACACCGCAACAACACTGCATATTAAAGCCAGGACTAGGATGCCTACTGATTTCATTGTGCTAGGCCCTTACTGTAAAATATTAAAAAAAATTTAGAAATAGTTGTTTTTGAACAAATTCATTTCGATCTAAATATTTGTAGGATCTAAATAATTTTGATGAAGAGAATGTGTGTATCTCTTCAGCTGCTTTTCCGATCCCGAAAACAGTGAAGAGAGTACCATCTAAAGCTCCATTATTCTAATATCTTCACCAGACATGTATCTATGGACTCCACAAGCATTATAATAGCCATAGAAAGATTTTTTTCTCAAGAGAGTCTCCACTTGTCAATAGCAGAATTAATGACAATTTTAAAAGCGAATTATTTTCATGACTAATTATTTAAAATACATTTCTATGATTATTCTATATTAATTATTTAATAGACTGATTATTAAAATATATATACGCAATTTATTTCCAGTATCTAAATTTACGGAACATTAAGTTTCTTTTACAATCTATTTGAGTGTATAAGGTGGTTTCAGTTAGACACTCGGCAAATGTTACCACTTATAAGAAATTTCATTTCACATATGTGGAAACATGCTTGCATCTATTTGAGTCATCGCAACTACGTATGATCGGGTTGACAGAACTCATGGAGTGTTGTAAGAAGTAAAGGAGTAATCTAAACATGAATAACTATATCCTAGATGACATGGCACGGGTCTTATAGAACATTTGAATAGTTTTTGACTGCTATTTACGGAGTTATTATATCCTACTTTTAGATAACCCTATAAGAAACAGAATTTGGAATTAAGTGTAAAGTAAAAGAAATAAAATTAAAAATAAACTAAGGTTCTCTTATTAAAAAGAATAAACTATGTGAACGTGGATATCCGTGTTCTTTCCAGTAGACTCGATCACTGAAGATGATACATTTCATCCAAATTCAGCTATCGGATTAAATACTTTGATCGATTTTACAGTATACACGAGTTCTCTTGGTTACCAAATTTCGCTGATTTAGGAATTATTCGCTAAATACAATAAACTTTAGGCGGTCAATATCCAAGGCAAAATCTCTCATTAGAAGAGAAGCTATTAAACAGTTTGGATCTCAAGCATTTTAACGACCCAATTTTGGAACGGTGACCCTCCTAATCCACATATCATTTTTCCTGGACATAATACCATGCTTTTCTAATTTTAGAGTGTTTTTCACTTTCAGATATTATTTGTTTAAATTTCTTTCGCAATCCACTTAGGATGTATCTTTAACAGGGGCCGACTAAATAGAGGAGGACAGACAAAACTAATTGGCTTTTAATACTTAGATAACCTAGATAAGGAACAGTAATATCAGTTTACTAATGCTTGATAAAACTACTGTTGATATGGCCATTAGCTTTTGAACATACCTCCCCCTTCAAACGCGATAGGGAATTTGCGTATCTGCGGCTTTATCGAGCTTTCCCCTTGTGGTTCCTGTCTTTTAAGGGATTTCTCTTTGTTCATGTGGGAAAACGTATTCAATACAAGTAAAGAGTATCAGTAGCTTATGTGGAAAACACAAGAAAAGTTTTGTTGCTTGAAAATAGATTGAAAGTACTAGACATGCTGACTGAGGCAAAGAGCAATACTGATGTCGGGCGAGAATATTTAGAGTAAACGAGTCTACTGTTCGAACGAAAACGAAAACTTTTTACCCCAGTGTTTCCTTTAATTGTTGTTGTTTGTTTGTTTAATAGCATTATCTTGTAAGTTATTATCCAACTGGATGCTAATAAAACATCAAACATCAATTATGGTCCAACTTGTCATTTCATGATAAAATTAACAATTGCCTTTAACTTGAGTCGACTAGCAACTTGACATCCCCTAAACCCCGTTTTCTTATAAGGCTTTGGCACCGCTATCCGCGAATTCAGTATACTCGGGAGCTTTCGGGAACCAAACCCTCGCGGATACGAAGAATTATTTGTACACACTTTAATATATCTTATCTATGATGTTTCAATTCGTGGAAATTTTGTATCCAAAAATATGAATTGCATTAATGAAAACGCGACGATCGAAGAAGACCACATTATTACCTCGATGAAAGTTTGCCAGAACAACGGATAAGAGAAGTAGTTCGCCATAATCAGAAATGTCTAGACGCTTACGGTAACCATTTGAGAACCTGTTTTAATAGTGGAAGTCAAAGATGATGCTTATATTCACACCTTAATACATGTATGAATTTAATAATATAACTTTTATACAGATTTCTCTTTTGTTGAAGTGTGTATATATTTTTTGGGAACCCCTATAAATTCCTCGTAAATATAGATACAGTTTTTGATATTCAAAACTTAATGGTGCATGTGACGAAATAATAGGATTAATAGGATTTTACTGTTAATAGGATTAAGCTCTGTTTATTGGGCTTTTGGGGGTTTTCACAATTAGTTTTACATTTTTAGTTGGTCATGCTGAAAGCAGACTGCCTTGCAGTTGAAATATACATTCATATCAAATAAAATCCTGTATATGCAAAACAGTTGATTTCTGTTTTATTCTTTGAATCAAGTTTAAAGAAATCCTATTCTTACTATAACTGAGTCTTTCATTTCAATTTGAACTACTGTCATTTATTGCAAATATTGCAAAGTCATTCATGATAAATTATATTTATAGTTAATTTAATAAAGTTCTCCTTTATAAATATAATAATTAAACAAATGAAGTAAATATTGTTCACAATTACTGTCCTGATCATAGATGATATAATGAGGATCTTGCAAGAATAAAGTGTAGCTGTTTTTGAAGTGAAAATCTTGAATAGGAGAATTGAATAGTTTTGAAGAAACGAAGAACTTGAAGAATTGTTTGAAGAATATATCAAGAGAATTGATGATGTTGAAGACATTCATAAATTGGACATCATCTCTTCAAAAAATATTTTCAAAAAAAAATATCTTTACCAATCACAATTCTTCAAGGCATCATTCAGTTCCTTTTTCCACGTTTCTTGTAAATTTCTTGAACATTTTCCATTCCCTGGAGTTCTGAATTTTTAATTTTAATTTTGAATAGCATCTCTTCAAAACGTTTCTTCCAAAATAAACGTATTCACTCATCACAGTTCTTCAAGACATTATTTCTTCAATATGCAGTTCCTTTCAATTCTTAAGATATTCTTTAAAGTTCTTCAATTCAGACCTTTTTCAAATACTCTTCAAATTCTTTCCTTCCTCAATCTATCCTCCTCTTCAAGATTTTCACTTCAAAAACAGCTACATTTCACCCCAACAAGATCCTCATTACATCATCTATAACAGGACAGTAAAGGTGAAGAATATCCACTTCATTTTATTTTAAATATTATATGATGCATTTATGATAAAACCTCTGAAAGTATTGACTGAACTGAAATCTTGCTTCAAGAATTAGGTTTCTCTCTTCTCTGCATTCTATAATGCAGCGAATAAGAAAATATAATATTTCGGGGTATACAGCGCAGAAAGAGGCTCTTAGATCTATAAATCTAATATTTATTTTATATAGGATTATTTAGAACTATCATTAAATGCGAAGCACCCTGATGTCACAAATGGCATTTGCAAATATTCATTAAATTATTTCACTACTAAGAATCACAGTACTTTGAGATGAGCCTGGATGATTGATTTAAGAGATAATGAAACAATTCAATTTTCCTGGCCTATTTTTATACAGTTTCTACGCAATGAAAATAATGTCATATGCATATGAGATAATGATTAGGCTGATTTTATTCTTGCAAACGTTATGCGGATCTACTAGTTTGTTCTTATTCGCTAATGGTATGTTGATATTCATTTAGTTTATCAATAAATCATTTTTCTAAATTTATAATTACTCTCTGATTGTCTCTCGTACGCTGCAGGCTGCAAGATTATAGGTTGCGGGATGTCTTCAATTTGAGCACTTAAAAATGCTGTCTCAAAAAAATAATAATAAGAAGAAGAATACAATTGTATAAAAAAAAACACAAAGAAATAAAAAATTAATAATTCTGTTTCAAAATTTAACAAAAAATAAAATAGGAATGAAATTCTCTTTGATTTCTGTTCCTTAAACGCAATATAATCTCAGTGGCGTCATCTTCCGAGAGAAGGAGCTTAAAATGCAATTTTATTTGTAATTTTCAGTGTCATTAATCATAAATTCTAAGAAAGAAAAAAAATCAGCACCATTGTTCAGTTTTCTATAAAGTAAACCGTGTCAAGGTTAAGGGATAGAAAATTTTTTAAAGGTTATGAAAGTTGCGGGATAAATTAGTACATTTTTGAAGAACATTATTAAAAAAAATCTATATTTTTATTTTTTTTTTCAGAAAATTTTACGTTCGTTTAAAAAAATTCCTAAAATTTCCCCGTCGATTTATCATTCCGATTTATTTCCTGCTCTCTAAGCATTTTGGTCAAATGTAACCGAATCTCTATTTACTGAGTCAAATCACAAACAGCTTTATCTGGTTCCTATTAGGACTTCGTCATTTTTGATAAAAATATTAAAGCTCTTACTTAAAACTTAATTAATTAATTTGTGATATTTTAAATTAAAACTATTAAGAGTATACATATTCTTCATTCACACTGGTTTAAAAATCCTTAGTAAAACAGCTTTCTTACATTTTACAAATAAACTGCCGTCTTCAAGATTTATAAAATTTGCCAGGCAATTTAATTAATTTTATATTTGTTTTCAACATACCCTCCTCTGATTCATAAATTCCTTAAAGCAACACCAATTCTACCTAGCACATAGGAAACGTTTTCTTTTTTAACTTGCGTTATGAGAATAAAATTTCTAAATCTTACCTCTTTGGGTATTTCCGAAATATTTATATAGTGATCTCAGCTGACTTCTTCAGCTGACTGAGCACGGCGTCTTCTTTAAGACTTTACAAATCCTTGTAGCTATGATGAGTTTTACTTTGCGACCGACACTCAATGAGTCAAATGAGGCCAATGAGAAGCAGCTACGGCGAACTCGATATACAACTGAACTTGGAAGAAAAAGGCAAGGGTCACTACTTCCTTGATATTTTTTCCTCCCTAATTATGAATTTCGTTAGGAAAAAACGTATTAGGAATTGTGAAAATCTAATATGATATTTGAGCGTGATCTTTCTCTCTCTCTCTCTGCGCCTGGGACTTTGCTCCTCAGCGAAACATAAAATTTATCATCATCATCTGATCGGCATTGCGTTACAGATAATAATTAGACGCTCGAGATTCTATAAAATCTGCCTTAAACTTAACTGGAAAAACTGCGTTTTCATAAAAACCAGAAAAAAATTTCTTCAGAAATTCTATTTCCGTTTTGATCCGATTCATCTGAAATGCGGACAGTGGGAAAAAACATTCGCATGTCACGCGATTTTCGGCTTACGTCATTCTGATCCTGGACTGGGTGCGAAGTTTAACTCGCACGCAAAAAATTAATATTCGTCATCACATATGAGCAATTTCGGTAGATTTATGTTCAAAATATAGGCCTAGACTAAAGAATTAACTATTAAACGATAAGGAATAACGTTAATTAGGCGAAACGTTCGAACGAAGGATTATTGCCACAATTTTTAATTTCTCCATACGAGAATAAAACTACGATAAAACAACACCGAATTATTAAAGTTTGCTTTTTCATCATACTTTAAAAGCGTGGGTCAGAATGCTTGAGAGATCTCCATAAAAGGTGAGAGAAAAAAAAGAGCGCTCTACTTTAAAGTTCTGTTTTTTAAAGTACCAACTGACAAATTGAGCCTTTTAAAAAACGTATTTGAAATTGAAGACATGGTCTTTATCTACAATTAGCGATTCCCATATTTCATAGCTTTTTACATCGTAGTGTGCAATAAAGATGTTCAGACACTTTGATGTGTTAGATCTTTCCATTATCGTGCATTCAACTAGCCTGAACTCATTTATTATCTGATTCGCTTTGATATTTTAAGAGTAATAAAATTTGGTAACTCGACAAAAATAAGTCAGGAGAGTTAGTTTAACAATTGTGGGGGCCATAGATTTGTAAAAGATGAAATATTTTTCCCGTTGTTTACAATATTTTTAAATGTTGTTAGAAATAGTAATGACTGAATTCATCTCCTGTCCTCACATTTGTTCTCTTCACGCTTTTCAGCCAAATCCGTCTTACTGTTCCCTATGCTAACTATATATAAAGTCGTCCTTCAATACTCCTTTCATAACTTCAGAATAATTCTCTAATATTCTAATTGCCTTTAGAGAATTATCCTTTTTGCTTTGATAAAGGATAGTCTCTATCCGAAACGTCAGCTTTTTATTTTATTTTTATTTATTATTTATTAATTATTTTGTCAACTATTATTTATTTTTTTATTATTATTTAATAACGAAACGCGAGCTGGGTAACAAAGCCAAGCTCTCCGTCTTCAAATCTATCTTTGTCCCCATTCTCACCTATGGTCATGAGGCTTGGGTAATGACCGAAAGAGTGCGATCGCGGGTACAAGCGGCCGAAATGAGATTTCTGAGAGGTGTGGCAGATGTTGCCCTACTAGATAGAGTGCACAGCAGCACAATAAGGGAGTCTTTAGGTGTTGAGCCACTACTTCTCCGCATTGAGATCTCATTTGCGCTGGTATGGCCACATGATACGGATGCCGCAAACTGGTCTTCCTAGGCAGTTGTTATTTTCCAAGCCGGTGGGTAAGAGACCAAGGGGTCGGCCTAGAACCAGGTGGCTAGACTACATGAAGAATCTTCGAGTCGCTTGGGTATTACCAGTGAGGACATGCACCTGATGGCGGAAGATCGCGATCGCTGGAGATCCTCCATAGGGCTGCTGCCCCCGCGACCCTAACGGATAAGCGGGTTTGAAAAGTAAGTAAGTAAGTATTTAATAACCATTATTTCTTGCATTCCAGGGTTTTTGTGTCTCGTCCTTCTCTCATATAGATATCCGTTTAATGATTGAATTGGTAATGCATAAGTTTTCAAAAAATTAATTAATAGCATGGAAATTAATACATTCTCATGTTGATTTCGGCGTTATTTATGAAACAACTCTTAATACAAAAAGCGAAAGACATCTAAAGAAACTGGGTGTTTACAGAAAATCCAAACCATGAAAACACTTTTCCAAATGGAATCACTTTTTGATGAACAAAATAGCAGCTAGGCTGCCTTTGTCATCACGAAGCTAGGAATCATGCCAAAAATTTACTAAAAAAATGACCAACCAAAGCTGTGCATTCACCAAATTAAATAACTGAGTTGGTTAATAGAAATTTTATCTGAACGACAGTATACATTAACTGTTGGTAATAAAATTTCCTCAACTTTAACTCGCACCATGGTGTCCCTCAAGGCTCCATACTATTCTTTTCAACCTTTATAGTATAAATGATCTGTCGTACACACACGCACTTACTTTTGCTATCCTTTAGCCGACGATGTAACCTTCTCTTACTCAGATGCTTCGATTATAAATCTTCAAAATTCTCGTAATCTATCACTAAACAGTTTAAACAACTGGATCCAAATAAAACTAAATACATGATGTTCACAGAAAGAAATAAACAATTCGATCCTCACGAGTTGCTTATTTATTATAACTCAAATCTTTTATCTCGCACGAATACTTCTAAATGCTTAGGAACAATCACATATCTCCTGAAGTTTCCTGGAACAATCATATAAATGAACTAACTAAACTATCAGTAAAAGAATAGGTAACTTCAAAACATCAGTATCTCCCTTCTGAAAAAATATTGCTACTATACAATATACTAATTCACTCGTCGCACTGTTATGAAGTACAATTCTGGGGTTTTACTTCTAATTTTAACTTAACCAGAATCCTACGCATACAAAAAAGATTTCTCAGAATACTCCCAAATTCAAACACGGTAACTCAATACTTCAAACATTTTCGAATTAAATATATATCCAGCATTTACATATAAGATAATTAATGACTATTTAAATGTATTTATTCCTCCAATATTACAGCATCAACATGAGTTTCATCCTTATTCCACCCAATCTGCCTCTTCAATAAGACGCCCATTTGCCCAACGGATCTACCAAAGCAACTGTATTTCCCATGCTGGAATAAAATGGTGGGCTATCTTGCCTGAAAATTTACGAGGTTCCCCTACCCCAGACTTTTTAAATAAACATAAAATTGTTCCTTAATTCTGTATCAACTAACTAAATCTAACTAACTAAAACATTATTCACTACCCTTCAAATCAATAATATGTTTACCAATATCTTTTATATATTTATTATTTAAAATTTAAAATATGTCCAATAGATTTTATAAGTACTTTTGTATTACTGTAAATAAAAACAGATCGTCGTAAGTAGGGCTGTGCGATGTTTACTATGCGGTTCCGGAGTGGCTATGTCGCTCTGCAAGAAAATCTCATGACCAACAATGTAAGCCAAAGTTTGTACAACTAAAGACCGGTCGGTTTATATAAACAATAGTGATAATAACACAATTTTTTTTATTAAGTTTCGATCACGGTCTATAAATATTCATGGTCATCGAGCTTCGGCCATTTTCCATTGTTTCGAGAAGATAAGGAAAACAGATCGCGCCAGGTGCCGCATAGATCGCACTATTCCGACCGCAACCAACACCTAAAGAGATAGGTGTTGCCGCATCTCTTTAGGAGGTGTTGCCGCAACCAGCGATAGAGGTCAAGGTCAAAAATGCTAACACCGAGTTGAGTTAATGAAGAAAATCATTGTTGCTACGATAGTCAACGATGCGTTAACAATCCAGCAATAATCATTGCTTCACCAACCCAACTCGGTGTTTGCATTTTTGACCTCGCCCAGAGATTTTTATTGAAACTGAATACGAAAGTAAAGTTTCTTTCTGCCGAAAGGGTGGCGCTTCAGACGCAGTTGCGCAGATTGTACATGCAGCGCCACTTTTCAATAGAGTTCCGCCCTACCGGGAGCTAGAAACTTTAGCTTCATTTTAACAATGGAGCTCGATGACCATGAATATCTATAGACCGTGGTTTCGATTAATCTTATGATTTCATGCAAGTGAGTTTGATAAGAAAACCATGTTTTTACTAAAAAAAATTATCCTAATATTATTTATAGTTATAAATTCAGAACATAAATGAATCTTTATTCAAAACCTTTTCAACTGTACAGTTCAGACCACCTTGAAACGTTTAAAATGACATTTTCAAGGCGCTCGGCTTTATACTGAACCCTTGCCTTCCTTATACGTTTCCTGCTTTTGAAAAAATATTTCTGAAGGTACATAAGTTGCAGGAACACACAAATACAGCAGTGCCAGATTTCTGCAAAACGTGCCAGATTTTAAGTGGATCAGTTGTATGTGTTCCAATGGGGATTCCAAATAAGATTTCAAATTGGAGTACAGATCTAATCTCATACCAGCTGCAATACTTGAATTCTGCAAAGTTAGCACATCTTCATTTCTGTCCTTCCACATATCAGAATTCAGGTCTATATCACCATCAATATGATATGCTTATTTAAGTTTTGAATCTAAGTTAAGCATTTTATGCAGTGCCATGTTTACATGATTGATTGCCTGTGCCTAAGCTTTCCGCACTTTTAAAGTCCACTTTTCAGAATCTCGAATCCAACGAGATTTCCATATTGTATAGCAAATTTCTCCTTTAACCTTATATGATCCTTATTTGCAAACATCATGGATTTATATTTTTTACCCATATCAATTAATGAACAAACTTTTTTATCCACTTTTTAGACACGTCCAAAATCGATGTTCTCTGAAATACAATCGATGTTCTCTAGTCGTTAGTCAGTAATAAAAAAGGAGTTAATCCAATAATGTCCTGGTTATTTCTGGCAAAATGAATAGAAATAACAAGAAAGATGGCTTTAACAGGAATATACAAAGCCGAAATAAAAAATTAATACAAGTAAGAAATACCAAGAAATAAAATAAAAGGCTAAGAGAACAAAAGAAACGACGTCATGTTATGAATTTGAAGATTGCAACCATTAAGATATAATCACGGCAGATTCATTGTCCAATTTTGCAATGTCCATGGACTCTTAAAAAAAATCGGTCATTTTGGTATCGCTAGCAACGTACAAGATAAACACTTTGTTGGGTTACAGTCAAAGTCGTTTGTAGAATCCCACTCATGTAATGCGAAACTAGAACACTCTCTTTTACATTGTAGTTTCTGATAACTGCTAGGTGACCCTTAATCCGAGTTTTAATCTCTCGCGTGCTTTGGCTGTAATAACTCTTCAGACATTTTGCACTTTAATTTAAACATGAAAAAGCCAGGAATAAAAGGGGAAGCCGATGTGATTTCCTTCCCGCTATGTACTCCAAGATCTCCATCAACTTCATCAAGAAGAACAGTACAGAGACCTCTCCATTTCAATTATAAAATAGACTAAATCAAATTACAAAAGAGGACTGTTTTTATAAAGAGAACAAATGTAAATTAATTTAGTACAATTAAAAGCGTGGATTGTAAGTATTACAAAAATAAAAAGAACAAAAAATGTTTTTTTAATTTTTTTTAATATTTAGCTTTTAATTTGTAATTTTATTTCTTTTGATCTCTTTTGTGGCTGAAAATTCTATACGTTCATTCTTTGTAAAGCCTAATTTATAAATACAAGATTTATTAGATAACAGAATCTTGTCCTTAATCTTGTTTCTTTAACTTTCGAAGATGATAGTCAATCCAAAAGCGTTTTCGTGTGAAAATAGACTTAAAGCTTTGCTGAAATCGTCATTTGACTTAAGCACTGACAAAAAACCAAAATTAAGTTTTATTGCTTTCACAGCCTCAGTAATTGCCCTTGGCGTCGACAACAACCTACTCTTATTATTCGGTTTATCTTACTCTACGGCATGACTGCTTGGGTGGCTATAGAAGTAGATGAAGTGACTTTCAAAAATTCGTTAATACGAGAACTGTTTTCCAACACGACATAAGAACTTCGAAGAATCAGCCCATCTGCAGTCAAAACGGCACACTTCGGGGTATTCGTACAAGATCTTGCATATGCGATTTGCCGGCTAGGTGGCCGAGAGGGCTAGGGCGTAGGCTTTCTAGTTCTCAAGTCCACCTGGTCCGTGGGCATGGATGTTTGTGTTTGTCCCGGGTTGTTTACAGATATAACTTGTGTAGAAGGCGCAAAATGACCTTAGTAGTCGACGCCAAAAATTCTAATAAACCAACCAAGCAGATGCGATTTTAGTTGGAAGATATTCGTGATACATTATGTCTTTTGAAGAAGCTGTACAATCGGACACCAACTTGGTTCCAGTTATCAGACTGAACATTTGTAAGCTGATAGTTAATCCGGCATCTAACCGTCTAAAAATGTGCATAAATTGATATCTGTAACCTGACAACGCCATCTATTGGTCCCGGGAAAAAAATCTGACTTCATGTCAATTGTTTGTGTGCAAACAGAATCTTTTTATCAGCATTCGTGTGCGAATTGTTCAGTTTTAAATTTTTTTTCCTACTTTTGGATTATTCTGTATATTAAGTAGCTTTATTAATATTCTGGATAGATAAGCTATCATTTCCTTAATAAATGTTAAATTAAAGTATAATCACTTCAAATCGGATGGATCAATGATATCTGTTTTTATATTGTCATTTGAAAAAAAAAAGTATTTTTTGACTTTAACGAAAGTTTATTACGATAAAAATCTTTCACAATCGCTATCATTTCGTTATAACGGAGAATCAATGTAAATGTAATAAGTAATCGACACCACTGGAAACTCTAGACAAATTATAAGAGAAGCGAAAAAAAATATCAATAAAATGAAATTTTATTGGGAATTTCAACAGTATTGGCAAGAAATGAAAGTTTTATAAGACAGGTTAAAGAGGACAAGGAATTTTAAGACTGAAAACGATATCATTAAGTGAAAAGAATACCAAAAGCAATTGGGTGCAAGAAAAGAATCCCAAGAATAGTTGAGTCTGTTCAATACTTTCACTTCTTCCGTAATAGAGAAGAAGATAAAAGTAAGCAGAACAGAAACACCAAATCATAACGATAAGATATAAAATGCAAATGAAACTTTGAACTACTGAATCAAAACCAAAAGTCAAAAATTAAATATTAAAAAAAAAAGTTTGTCAACACAACTGTCAACATTTTAACAAACGCTGAGAATTAATACGACACTTCGAAGAAGACCGCTTGCTGATCCAATGAATATAAAGCGCACTTTAAGCAGGAAATATAAACCAAGCTAAGGTTGCTGCTGATTGGGTGATGAACTTAACCAAGATCATGACAACGTTATGTAGTGCAGGAAGAGCGATTCTTATGTCTTATCTGTTGAACTACAATAGTGGAAACTCAACTAAAATTCATGTTCGATGTTACCACAATTTCATGGCAAATTTCACTAAACTGATCAGGCACTGTTTTTATCAATAATAAACGTACAGCAACATCTAGGATGAAGGTACGTTTTCCTCGGTGTGACTGTTGCGATGATCGTTTAACGATTATTGTTGAACGTTAAACGATAATCGTTGATTACCATTTCGCTCGGAGCGTCTGCGATTCGTTGATTTTTCACTATTCGCGTGTTTTCATTCGCAGTCACATCGTTTTAGAGCAAGGCCGTCCAAATCGCACGTCGCCCGCGTGCAACATAAAATGCTTGCGGACAAAGCTCACGGGCAAAGCCGAGGAGATAGTCCAAAACTCAGGAGGGGAGCGAGTATAGTTTTTCCCATGCAGTGTTGCCAGACTTAAGGGGGCGATTGCATTATATGAGGCATTATTTCTTTTGTTTTTCGTCTCGCATAACATGGCGCACATTCCGAAAAAGCATAAAATCACTGAACCAGTATTTAAACCAGTGGGAAAATATGTTGTTTTTTTTTTCATTGTTCACAGATCGGATTCGAAATGCTTAATATGCAATCGTGTCCTATCGGGGAAAAAAATACAATTCTACCTGACATCGAGAAAATTGTCACATTAAAACAAAGGAAATAAAATG
Organism: Rhysida immarginata; assembly: GCA_023313115.1. Classification (NCBI taxonomy): domain Eukaryota; kingdom Metazoa; phylum Arthropoda; class Chilopoda; order Scolopendromorpha; family Scolopendridae; genus Rhysida; species Rhysida immarginata. The sequence goes on from JAHWFO010072353.1 coordinate 707,965, forward strand.
GTAAACTGGCTCGTTTTTTTTTTTTTTTTTTTTTTTTTTTTTTTTTTTTTTTTTTTTTTTTACAATGTCGAATTGATAATCAGCAACTCGACTTTAAGGAACCGATCAACGTAATGTGCAATAGGTGGGTAAGGAAGATTACCCGCGTGCACGGGCGCTGCCTGCGGACAGAAATATTGGACAGCCCTGTTTTAGATGAAGGTTGTGTTTAACGGAATGAGTTAAAAATTGAGTAAACGTAAAGCTTATCACTTATACAGTGTCCAAAGAAAGAAAAACTGGGCGTGTCTAAACTTCATTTTTTTTATCCATCTCAGTTTCCGAGATATTTACTTTTAAAATCAGGGAGTCCTTTATGGGACATCTTGTACTGTGGTTTGGTTTGGTTTATTTGGTATTAACGTCCTTTTCAACTACTATGGCCATTTCAGGACGGCGTTATAGGGGCCGCAAATTTTGCCTCGCAAGGGTTCTTTAACGTGCAGCCGGCAAACGACTACACGGGACCAACGGCTTTACTTCCCTTCCGAAGGAAGTGCGTGATCTCAGGATTTTTCCCCTGAAAAAATCCTCGTCGTCCTCGGCCGGGATCGAACCCGCGTCCTCGGGCATCAGAGGCGATCACGCAACCGCTGAGCCACCGAGGCCGATCTTCTTGTACTGTGGAAGGGTCTGTTAATTCTCAATTATGCTTAATTGCCAATTGTGTTGATAATTGTTTTAACTTAATTATGCTTAGAACACAACGATTCTAATATAATGAAGCTAATTAAATAAGCAAATACAGTATTATAAAGAAAAAATAAACACTGTTCATCTGGTTAATAGGTAATTTTTGAAATTTATCAGAAGGGCTTTCCCTTCCTTACCCACCTTGTCAAGAAACTCAAAAAGTCATGAACTAATATTTCAGTTTTAAATATAAATGATTACATTGTTGCTTTGTTGCTTGCACAAGGACGGATATAATCGCTAACCTAATCGGTGACAGGTCTGCGAAGATTCTACGTCATGGTTTCGGATTCCACCAATTACATGATAAAAGTTAAAATTTTTTCATAAAATTTACATTGCAACAACACTATTAACAAGATAATATTATGTTTTTTAACGACACAAATTTTATGTCTTTCCCAAAGAAAAAAATAATTACATGGCTAATTTGAACAATACTTTTTATGAATTTCATTATAAAATAATAGAGTTTAAGCTATTAACGCAATTACTTTGAAGATTAGAGATAAAAGAAGATATTGACCTACTTACGCGGGTTGGAATGTCCCTAATACGCGCAACTTCTAATAGATACGATAAAACTAATAGAGAAAAAAAACATAATAATCTAAACAAAGAAAACAGAATTTCACTTTCTATAATAAACTAATGCAAACAATAATATTATTATTACAATTGCAAATGAATCATTGTTTTAAATTTTACAAGGTCGCTCGTTCTGTTGTTTTCCTTTGTTGGTTAAAAATATTCATTTTGCGAATATTTAGAGATATTTCTAAATACAGAATGGCGCCGAGCTAACACCTCCTAGAGAGGTTTCAAATGGTCACAAAATTGATAGGAAAAATAAATAAACAGCAACAACACCATTTGATAGACCAAAATAGGCTATTTATTCTATGAAATTTCAAAAAATTACTTTTAAAAATTAAGTTGGAAAGAGGATTAAAAAATTAAGCTGGAAAGAGGATCTCCATTTAAATCGATGTATATATTAAGGAAAAGCCCATTTATAACTTGATTATGACGGGTGAGGACCATTTTCTTCTGTTCAAGTTCGTCAATAAACAAAACATGCGAAAATGCAAGGTGAACTTGCAATACTGGTCATCAGTGAACCCTAAACTGCGAGAATTGCCCCTGTGCTCTCCTAAAGTGGCGTAATTGTAGCATTACATCTTTGTGAGGCATAGTTTTAGAATTTTTGTAGAATAAATGGTATATTTCAGTCTATCAAATAATGTTGTTGTTCATTTTGTTCAACATATCATTTTTTATAACTACTTAAAATGTAGGTGAGTCTATATGCAATTATTACGCGACTAATATATCCATGTGACTTATTTTAAAGTTGTAATTCTTCTTGTTGCTGATGCTAAAAACTTGTTCAAATGCCTTACATTGTGAAAAATTAGATCAATTTTTCAAATGAAGTCTACACAAGAGATACGATTCATTTTATTGCACGAATTCAAACTATCATAATGCTGCTGAAGCAACTCGAGATGTCATCAAAGCATGGAGTATTAGAATAGAAGTACGTTCACTCCGTAGGTCAGTGGCTGCCCCGCGCGATGGCGTTAGCATCTTTAGGTTGACAACAGGGTCATAGAAACAACATTGATTATTATTAAAAATAGGATTTTTTTAAAAGTAAAAAAGTCTGATCCGAAGTAAATTAAGTGAAAAACCTTTACTGCCGGTCATACGTTCAACAAATCGACGACATGTACCAGAAACTTCAACAACAACGACCAGCATTAGTCAATCGGAAAGGTCCCATCTTGCTTTACAACAACGCTCGGCCGCACGTCGCAATGTCACACGACAGAAGTTGAATGGTCTCGGCTACGAAACTCATAGTCACCTGATCTTTCGCCAATTAACTACCACTTTTTCAATCATCTCGACAATTTCTGCGTGAGAGATGCTTCAAAAACACGACGATGCAAAAACTGTCTTCAACGAGTTCGTCGCCTCCAGAAGTCCAGAAATCTACGCCACCGGAATAAACATGCTTGTGTCTGGAAGCACACAAGAAGCCAAACCGCTTTTCCACAAAGTTTTATTCAACATTAGCAGAGACACCCGGCGTTGCCCGAGATAATTACAGTTGTAGGTTAAGCAGAACAACCTCATAAAGTTAAATAATAAATTTGATTTCAGTAATTCTACAATTTCCTTCTATAGACGAAGCAGTTGTTCAGATGTTTCCGATGCCCGGATAACTTTTTGTCATCTCTGCCCAATACTCCTTCATTTCTTCGCTGGTATTTCGATAAATATGAATTATTGTTATAATCCTTCGAAAGATTATTACAGGACATTACACCGTATGGTTGTTGGTTTGAAGAATTGAGTTCATGTATGCTTTGTTATCGGTTATGTCGCCAACTGTAGCTCGAACGAAGGGACTGCCTCCTCTGTCATCTGTCACTCTTTCTCAATAGTCTGCTAACTCTCCATTATCTCCAGCCACGGATCATTATTAAATATTTCCAAGAAAACGTTAATTTCTAAGAAAAGCCCGAACAACAGGCATTCTACGTATTGTTACAAAGTTAATTTCGTTTTATAATTCTCAGAGGTGGGATGTAACCATCATTCTTAATGAACTTACTTATATTGCATACTTGGTCTGGAATTTACTTACCTTCTTGTTGTTCAGATTAAAATGTTATCCATTATCACCCCCGGGGAGCATCACTGGATACTTTAGACCAGGGCCGTCCAACTCGTGCACCTTGCCCGCGTGAAACATAAAATGCTCGCGGACAAAGCTCACGGGCAAAGCCGAGGAGATAGTCCAAAACTCAGGAGGGGAGTGGGTATAGTTTTCCTATGCAGTGTTGCCAGACTTTAGAGGGCGATTGCATTAAATGAGGCATTATTTCTTTTGTTACTGATACTTGCTTGTTTTTAGTCTCGCATAACATGGCGCACATTCCTAAAAAACATAAAATCACTGAACCAGTATTTAAACGGCAGTGGGATTTTTTTTGTTTTTTCATTGTGCAATGGGGGGGTAAGGAAGATTACCCACGTGCACGGGCGCTGCCCGCGGACAGATATCTTGGACAGCCCTGCTTTAGACCTATCTTTTAAAATTTCCCTTGACCTTGACGTAGAAGCTCTTATACCTCCTGCTCTAGCGGAGCTTCCGTTGTTCAGATATTTCCAATGCCCGGATAGCTTTTTATTTTTCTGTTGCAAATTTCACTCGTTCTTTCTCTTTCTTTTGCCAAACACAAATTTTCGCCAGTCGTCTGGACGTTTTTAGGGAGCTCAAGGGAGACCCGTGTGATTCCTTAGCCTCCTCGATAAACACTGCCTTATCTATTTCCTGTCATTGGATAATCATATTTATGCTTGTTGTTAATAATTAGTTACCCCCTCCCTAAAAGATGTTAATATGGTTAATTATGTAGCCACACCAGTAAATGTGTAACTATGTTTATAGTGCCACACCAGTAAATGTGTTACGTTTGTAGTGCCACACCCGAAGCCAACGAGAGACAGGCCAGGGCACTCAAAAGTCACATGATCATCGGGGTCCGGACAACAATCCATCCTTCATTGTTTCCAACAAATGAAAAATTACTGATTGTTAAAATCCAAGATGGAGATAATGAAGGACGAATTGTTGGCCGGACCCCGATGAACATGTGACTTTTGAGTGCCCTGGCCTGTCTCTCGTTGGCCTCGTGCCACACCAGTTAATGTGTTAAGTATATAGTGCAACACCAGTTAATGTGTTAACCAACTTTCACCCCCCCTTTCCCCCTCTTATGAGTTGAATTTCAAAAAACCCCTTTTTAGTGCTCACTTACATTCTGTAAAAAACCTCTGTATAAAATTTCAAGTTTCTAGGCCTTATGGTTTGGGCTGTGCGTTGATCACTCACTCACTCACTCAGTTTCTTCTTTTATATATATACAGACTAGCTGAAAACCCGACGTCGCCCGGGACTTTATCCTCTTGTTGGGTTGACCTGCTTCAGGTTAAAATATCACTGGATACTTTAGATCTTATCTTTCCTTCGAAGTTTTCTCAGATGTTTCCGATACCCGGATAGCTTATTGTCTTTTAGCTGCAGAGTTTCCTGACCAATACTCGTTCTTTCTCTTCCTCTTTCCTTTCCAAATGCAGAAACATTTGTCAGTCGTCTGGAAATTTGTTAGAAGGCTCAAGGGAGACATGTGTATCTCCTTTTCCTCCTCGATAGACACTTCCCTATCCTTATTGTCTGCTATACTCATTTTGTGTTCTGCCATTGCATCATAATTTTATGCTCATCCTATCCTGTCCTATCCTATGCTCGAGTTTTTGAAATTAAAGTTCGGAAGTTGGTAGCTCTGCTCACGAAAAGTCTAATATACGTATGGCGAGACTCGGTGCTTCATGTACTCCAGAGTGGCAAAAGCGCGGTTTGCCCCATGTACATCTTTACTGTGGCTAAAAGAAAAATTGCGATATTATTATTGCAAAAATTCCTGGTGCCAACAGTGACAAAACACTACATGACACAGTTGTCAAAACATGTCCACGGGTCATGCAGGGTACACAACAAACACAATCATCCCCGTGTATGAAGGACGGGAAATGTACCAGGAAGTATCCCCGGGCGCTACGGATGCTATTTATCTCCAATGGTGCAAAATTTGAATAAAACCAAACGACATCACCTATTCACAAAGCAAAAAATAAAATCTGAATTGCAAAGCAAATCGAAGTCCGTGAGAATAGCCAAGACGTAATAATATCAATACGAAACCAAATAGTCCGTGAGAATAGCCCCCTTAGGGCTTGGATCAGATTGTCCGGCGCGACAAACAATAACGCTATGGTGACGATCGGCAGACACGACCTAAAGCGCGTTTTAAACACTAGCGGCTAATTCTCGAATTCCTCCCACCAATCAGAAGCGTCAAAAGGAAAAAAAAAGGTTTCAGTTTCAGATTTCCACTCCAATTTCAGAATAACGTCGAAGAGCCAACATGGTGAACTCGCTTCGCATCGTAGAGAAATGCTACATGTTCAGCACTTTTATCTTCGCATCGAGCAGCTAATATGACGCCGACAATCTGCAATTCAAGAAACTCCACATTTCTATTAAATATACTAGATACCATATGCGTGATGCGTTTCGATGCCTCCACCCCCCTTCCCTCATCCTCTTCAAGCATTTTTACTCATTCTGCTCTGCTCGCGTTGCTGTTTTTTTAGTTTATTTTAAAGTTCCTGTAAGTAAAATCGCAGATTATTCCTAGATTATTCCTAGAGTTTTTTACTTACAGGGATTTTAGTTTATTTCATGTAATTTTATCGCAGATTTTACAATTAGTGCTACAAACTTGGAAAAATTACATTATTACAAGTAATAAAATTGCTGTAATAATAATGGCTTCGAACAAAATATTAATAATACCTAAACATAATCAATGTTCATAATAATAATGAAGTATAAAGCCAGTATGTGACGAAAATATTAGCTATAAAGTCGTGTAAATTCATAAGAAAATTGCAAATATTTCACAAATTTTATAACAGTTGAAATTTTATTTAGCATTTGTAATAAAATATATTTAATTTATAGCCTGTGTTAGTTTTTATTTTAAACAAACGTCTAAATGAAACGCTAAGTAATTAAAAGTTCTGTTTATTTTTTTAATAAGGATTTAACTTGAAATTCGACGATTTTTAAGCAAGTTGAACTTTCCTGAAAGAACTTTCAAGAAATTTTTATTTACTTAATTTTTCATATTTTGACCTGTCAGATTTAATAATTTTTGCATAATTAGTTGTTTCATAAATTCATATTATCCATAAAATTAGACAATTTATATAATGTTAGATATAATTATAATTAATATAAATGAAACCGTTGACTAGAACATTTATCTAATCATTTATAAACAATATCATTTTCTTATTTAGTTAAGTAAATGACTTTCATTTTATATTAATTTTAATGCAGATTAATTTAAATTTGTTGAAAAATTTTTAGGATGCTCTCATTTGAATTTAATTTTCAAAAACCGAGATTTTTAAGCAATTTTAAATATGACATTTATTTGGCAGCACTGAGCAGTCACACGTCGGTGACAATGTTTAAAAGAATATATAAGTAGCTGGAGACTTTCGACTGATTCTGTACGTTGTTTTAAGGTGGCTTGTAGATTTAAAAAATATATTGATTTATTCATTTATATAAATTCATTTAAATATTCATTGAAGAAGTTTGTTTAATTCAGTCACTTATAATTTTCTCATAGACAGTTTACCATTTCTGACCATAACCTGACTCATCATTATTCACCTCTGTCATCATGTTTTGGTTTACCTGAGTTTAATTCTAAATTTATGTATTTCTTCTCCTGTAATAATAACTTTGTATTATTATTGAACATCTGTATAATTTTATATATGAAAATAAATAATTTTTATATCACTTGTACAGGATATGCAAAAAAGATGATAAAAATTTTATCTACAATTGTAAGATATTAGACTCAATTTTTTTGTCACCTAACCGATAATGAATGAAATCTAAACTATAATTAGGAATTGTCTTTGATGATTTTTATCTTTAAAAAAAAAAAAAACAAAAAAAAAAACAAAACAAAAAAAACCCCGCTTCTTTTCATTTACGTAGTGTAAGAAAACAAGTGTTAACAAATCGAAAACAAATTTCCATTACACAAAAAAAATGACGCAAAAGTGCAAAGTTGAACTAAACAAGATAAAAATGCAATACTAAAAATTAGACAAATCAAACTGAAAGAGAAATTCATTTTAGTAAAATTATTTTATTAAACTACGTAATCTTGTAAATTCGTCATTGAATGATTTTTCCCCCTCTTTATTCTTGTTCTTGAAAGTTTCAATCAAAAAAAATCAAGCTAGCCACATTATGCTATGGTTAAGTGTGGCAGAAACTGATTAATACTAGTAATATTATATGGCAAAACTCATTTTCTCTAGCATTAGCAGTGGTTTACGCTAGAGACGCAAGAGATTACATTTTTTAAACATCGATGTTATTGTTACGATGTATCTATGCTTTCCTTCCGATGTTATCGAAGATTTTATTCCGATGTTACCGAAATAACTTCACTGAAATTATCGTTTTTGCAATTGAAACTATTTTGTTTTGTGTTGCAATTGAAACTATATTTCTTTAACGTTGTTTTTGCAATTGAATTTCCTACTGAAAATACTACAACAGAAAAAAAAATCGATGTTTTGATTCGATGTTGCATCCCAACATCCTTATAGTTCAAACATTTCACTCAGGTAATCAGAAAATATGCTTTGAATCGCTGCTCATCTTACATCATGGCCTTCGAGATATTAGGCCTCTGCAAAAACCGACAAAAGAGGGCGCAACACGTACGTTGCTTCTGAATGGCCGGAGGAATTCGAGAATTAGCTGCTAGTGTTTTTAACCACACTAATATATAACCACACAGAAATATAAGTTTTTGAAGTTAAGACGGTGCCATCTATTGACAAAATTCAGAAGTGTTGTTATTATGGTTAACATTAAAGTTCAACGTCACGTTCTTAGGTTTGGTCACTTCCCAAAATAGTGGCTTTGGTCACTTAGACAAACCTATACAAAAAAAAGATAAATAGTATGCTATTTATCCCTAATGTATCTAATCGCTATTTGCCATTGTTGAAAACTATGTTGAATAATAAAAATTCTAAGTAATGGTTTAAGATAATTAGGTAGCAATAACTGAATGAAAATTATTTTTTAAAATATGAAAATTGACATTTCAGAAATAAATAAATAAATAAATAAATAAATAAATAAAATCAGATAGTCATCATATAATTTTATGTTCCGGTACATGATTTTACTTTTCAAATGTAAAAATCATGTTATCAATGAAAGGATATTACATTTTAAAGAAGAAAAAACGTATTTGCTATCCAAAGATTGTTATACAAAAAAAATATTTCAACAATTAAAATTATTCTGCTCATCCTGAGTTTAACAATAATACTCTCGTAACAATCGAAACAATTCCTTTTTGATTAGCCTTGGACCTCGTGACATTGATTAGCCAATAGGATAGCTTGGAGCTACACAGACACAAACCGACAGACTTTTGGTTATATATATATATATATATATAAACACAGGGTGTTTTTGAATTGAGTACAGATTTTTTGGGAGATGATAGAAGTGTGCCTTAGAAGTATTTTTTGTCATATGAACATGGGGTCCCCGCAGCTCCGTTTACTTACAATACTGCATTGAACAATCAAATGACACCGGGACGCAGTGTGCGTTGATAGTATATTGCTCAGTATATTGAGTAGTCAGCCAATGACGTTTCTGTTGTGTTTTGTACATGTATTTCAACTTACACCTGATTGGCTAATTACCGGGTTGTTATATAATAACGATGTTAAGGAACCTGATTGGTCCCACAGGTGCATATATGCAGCCCAGTGTGATATTGTAATCTCAGTCATGTTGAAAAATGAACGATTAGCGTTCGAATGAGGTGCCATGAATGAATATAACGTAAAATTAATGATAGTCCAAATTGGTTTCAAGGAACCTGGTTTAGTGGAACCATGATGGTTCATTGGAACTATCAATGCTAAAATATGGCATGTAATATATCAAACGACTTGGAATGATGTCTCATGAATGAATATGACGTAAAATTAATGATAGTCCAAATTGGTTTCAAGAAACCTGGTTCAGTAGAACCATGATGGTTCATTGGAACTTTCAATGTTAAAATATGGCATGTAATATATATAACGACTTGGAATGATATTTCATGAATGAACATAACGTAAAATTAATGATAGTCCAAATTAGTTTCAAGGAACCTGGTTTAGTGGAACCATTCTGGTTTAGTGGAACCATTATGGTTCATTGGAATTTTCAATGCTAAAATATGGCATGTAATATATCAAACGTCTTGGAATGAGGTGTCATGAATGAATATAACGTAAAATTAATGATAGTCCAAATTGGTTTCAAGGAACCTGGTTTAGTGGAACCATGATGGTTCATTGGAACTTTCAATGCTAAAATATGGCATGTAATATATAAAATGACTTGGAATGATGTTTCATGAATGAATATAACGTAAAATTAATGATAGTCCAAATTAGTTTCAAGAAACCTGGTTTAGTTGAACAATTCTGGTTTAGTGCAACCTATTATGGTTCATTGGAACTTTCAATGCTAAAATATGGCATGTAATATATCAAACGACTTGGAATGAGGTGTCATGAATGAATATGACGTAAAATTAATGATAGTCGACATTAGCTCAAAGGTACATGGTGTAATGGTATCTTTATGGCCCATTAGAAACTTAGAATGTTAACAAAAGGCTGTTTAAATATATAGTTCCGCGAATGGTTTAGTTTAACCTTTCGGTACTTGGTTATGCCATTCCTTAATGGTTTATTAAGTACCGAAAGGTGCTTTATGCTACCAGTGTGGGGAAACATGTCTGTCCGTCTGTTTGTAACTCAAACTCCTCCGAAGCTATGAAAGATTTTCAAAATCTGTTTTCATCAGTCGATGAATATGGTTCATTGGCACGTGCTTAAATGGTATCTCTATTTTCCCGCCTAGCAATTTTCAATGGAAAGATATATTAAGTAATATATCAAACAAATCGTAATGACGACATAGAAGCGGATATAAATTACTATTTTCGTCAATTAATAAATAAGATTCCGGAAATGAACCATTTTGTAAATGGTTGAAATCGAAACAATGACACGTGCTCAAAAATTTTCTGTATTAAAATATGGCATGTAATATATCAAACGACTTGGAATGATGTGTCAAGAATGAATATGAAGTAAAATTAATGGTAGTCGAAGTTGTTTTCAAGGAACCTGGTTAGTAGAACCATTATGGTTCATTGGAACTTTCAATGCTAAAATATAGCATGTAATATATCAAACAACTTGGAATGATGTGTCATAAATGAATATAACGTAATATAATGATAGTTGAAATTATTTCCAAGGTACGTGGTTTAATGGTATCATTATGGTCCATTAGAAACTTAAACATATCGTTCCGCGAATGGTTTATCTTAACCTTTCGGTACTTGGTTATGTTATTCCTTAATGGTTTATTCTATCTGCACTTGGACTCTTCGCCGACGTAAATTCACTTAGTGCTTTCTCTCTTTTATCTTCTTTTCTTTTTTGAAATCTGTATTCTTCGTTTGCACATTGAAAAACACCTCTTCTCGACTTCGTAAACGGGAGCTCACGCCTTCCATTGTTATTTGAACGTTTACCTGCGTTCGATCTCGGAACCTTCTCTCTCTTTACTTCCGTTTCTACCTTTTTTTATATCTTGCTCTCGTCGCGCCCTCACTCGGGCGTCTATAATACTTCGCGTTTCTAAAAATTAAAGGCTTTTGATCATTATGAAGAAACGTTCGTGACAGCAAGGAAGCGTTTTTAAAAAGTTTCATGGCGGGCTATAGCTACAACTGCAAGTTAACTTTATACAGTGTTGAATCAAAGCCAAAGTCAACACCATGTACTATCAAGCTAACGCTCTCACCCCTATATTTACCGTGACATCCGCGGTTTGTGCGGTACAGAAGTAAACAAGGTATGGCTGCACCAAGACAAGCCGTTGAGTTACTCTACCGCGTCAGCTCACCTGTTGCTGGAACAAAAGCAAAAAGATACCGAAATAAGCTCCATTCCATTCAGCAATATACTCTCGAGGCATCGGACGCATCACCTGTGTTTTTTGTGGCTTTGGCCTACTTAGACGGGGTCTCGGAAAGAGACGACCGCGAACAGTGGAGTTCCAACCTCCTGCAGTGGTAACTGCGATGCAGAACAATAGCAGCAATGCATGAGTACCAGATTGAACACAGTCGTTGGTAGCGAAAGGGGCTTTCCACCTTTTCTGGCCCTCTGTAACCTGTCACCATAGATCCCTAACAACCCTTTGTATAATTATTTACACGAGTCGGGAATAAAATTCTCTTTATCCTATTATCGTAAATAACTTCCAGAATCTTTTGCATTTGTCGAATAAACATTCGTTTTCAATCATATAATCTATATTTTGTGCCTTAAATTAATGATATAAAATATGTTAAATATAGAAACAAAAATGAGAATTTCCTCAATGGTTAACGTGAGTTTTTTTCACTCTTTCAGAATGTCTTGTCAATATTCTAATTGATAAAATGTATCCTTTAACATTAGATTACAAATTCACTCAATATCAAGATAATAATGAATCCTCATTAATCATTGAAACATTTCAAAAAATTTTTTTATATTCACAACAAAATTATAAACTTGTTTTTTACGATTTCAATCCAGATTGGTATCAAAAGAAATTGTAAACAATATGATTGACTTAGCAGCGGATGTTTCAATAGGATAACTATATCTAATGCTTACAAAGAATGGAAAAAAAGAGTTTCCTCCCCTCTGTCAATATCGGCTAAAGATAAGAGCATTTGGCGTTCCTCGTAATCATTTTCTTGTTATCACCTCACCAACCGTTTGCTTATTATCAATGCGTTGAATTGTATTATTCTTCGGATCTCAATGTTGGCCCGGCAATAAGTGGCTCTTTCGAACGTGTTATACTCCACAACTTACTTATTTCCTATTCTCCAATGGAAGGAGGTTGGAAATTTGCAAGATTTGCAAGTTTTCGGTTATTTGATCAGTGAGTCTCAATCTTTTTATCTATACATTATTTATCTCAGAATCCATCAGGTTATTAAGAAAGAGATAAGAATATAACATGTGGTTGTATTTAGTGAAGAAAAGTAATTTTCATAAAATTTCAAAGCATTAACTTTCCTTTATATTAAATCATGATGAGCCTGAATACCTATGGTCTAAAGTTCCTAAATAATGATAATTATAACTGAGAGAATATTTTTTTAAAATTATTTTTAACTGAAACACATTAACATCCAAATAATAATTAAAATTTAATTTCTTATAGAAACTGGACCGTTTACGGAAAGAAATTCCTTGTTTCGAAGATTTCATTTTCATTTTCTAAAATGAATGGCTTATTATTCACTTTTTCTAACCCTCCTCGCCATTTTAAGATGAAATTGCATATAGTATATAGATAAGATTTTCAATAAAAACTTAAATACAAAGCGAATTATAGCGTCAAACTGTAAGAGCTTCCTTCTTTTATAGAAATGTGCTTAATTACGTTCTTGCTTGATTCTTAAATGGGAGGAACTTCTGACATTAAGTAATTATTAAATTAAAAAATTACTTCAGAAAATTCGCAAACAAAAGTTTTTAAAAGACTATCAATAGAGATAACGAAGCGAAACGTGTCACGCGATATAAGCGAAGGTTACTTATCCAAAGATTACGCAAGTTAAAAAATAACATTGTATACTCAGTTAATAAATAACGTAATAACACAGTTAACAAAGTACCCTTACCAGGTTTTTATATGTCATCTTTTCATTTCATAAATTAACAGAGGATCTCGGTCGAAAAACAGCGGAAAGAAACCTTCTGAGGAGAATGGCAGCGCAAGGCGGGCGAGCGTTGGCGATCAACCTTCGTCGACCGTCGAGTTGTCTGCCAGTCAATGGGAAATAGCGAAAACGCTCCATGAAGAACCTAGACAGCTTCAAAGAGACATTCAAACACTGAAAAATTTAATTCAAAGTAAGTTGGAGGGAGGAGAATATTCCTATAAAATACAAAGTTTTTACTAGTACTAGAAATTGGTCAGTTAAACCAAATGGTCAGTTCATCATAACAAAATAACTTAAATATAAATATCATTTATCATTAAAATTAAAAACTGATATACAGTCCTTTTTCTTGTAAAGTGCTAGAAAAAAAGTTTAAGACCACATTTTAATTGTGAAAATACATTCGTCCAATTTTAGCATTGAACCATGAAAATGTCTAAAGCATACGTGCAACTGTCTAACTACTCGTAAGCAATGAGCAAAGTTTAATCATAGCTCAAAAATCTGCGTATCATGAATGGGGCAAGTCCTAAAGAGAAATTGCAGTCTTTATTGGCAAATCAAAGACTATTGTTTGCAATTTTTCTAAAAAAAATCCTGACACATTTGGCACAAAAACTCACTCGGTCGTCCTGCAAAGCTGTCTAAACGACAAAAGGATGGATGGCATCATCAACGGGAGCATCATTTTCAGTGATTACAACGGATCTTGGTTTGCCAATAGCATCACGAACCACAAGTTATGTATTAAAATCCTCATCAAATCATGTTTACATCAAATTCAAGCTGAAACCAAAGCTATTTCAGAAGCAGATGAAAGTTTGCAAAAGATCAGATCAGCAACTCTGATCTCTGGAATCAAGTCGTATATAGTGACAAAAAAACTTAATGTCGATAGCCTAGATGGTATCCGCTAATATTGTCACGAATCAAGAAAGGAAAAATTTTTTTGTCACGCAGAATTCAAGGTCATTAATGATTTGGGGAGCATTTTCGTCAAATGGCCACAGTGCACTTGCTGTTGGGAAATCATTTACTGCCACTACGAAATGAGCTGAATGATTCTTAATTTGTTTTCCATTGATGCCCCTATTCACGAGGCTTCAAGAACAATGAAATGGTTCAAAGAGCAGTCTTAAAACATTCTGCAATGGTCACCATGTAGCCCCATCCCAAAGAGAATCTCGGGGGGGAGGGGTCTTGTTAGGGCTATATAGAATGGAAAAGAATCAATAAATATAACAGTAGAAAGATGCAATCTGGGCTGCATAGAATGAAATCCCACAGAGCAGGCTTAAAACCTTTGTGAATCAAGAACCAATCGTTTGTGCGAAGTTATTAGACTAGATGGCAAACAAACTGAGTAATAAAACTCTCAATTATTTCAAGTTATTCAAGTTTAATTTAGCTGGTCTTAATTTTTTTCAATCATATTCGACCCAAACAATAGATTTTTTACAAATATGTAAAAATTAAAAATAATATCACTATATATTATATTAAAGCAATAATAAATAATATTCGGATGACAACAATTAGCTTCAACTTCTGTAGCCTTTTATTTTATCTTATCTTAGTGTCTTATTTTATCTTCACGAATTGGATTGAATTTATTGATTTTTCGATAATAGTAGATTTAAAACTGTTCAAAACTAAAATTATTCCACCCATAAAAAATAAAAGAATCAATTTATATATGTTAGGCTCAAAGAACGAAAACGCTCATTGAGCGAATAAAAAGTCCACAACGCGTTATTTGTGTCATGGCACTCATAAAAGTAGCCACAACGCGTTGTGGCAAACTCAAAAAGACCACGACACAAAATTCGCGTCTGGCTCTCATAATATTTGGCCACTACGCGTCGTGATGATTAAGAAAAGCCATAACGCATTCAAAACGTTAGTTGTTGCAGTGACGCGACCATACAGATGATACAACAGAGTGGTTTGTAATATGGGTAAAAAATAAAACCTTTTGTCGTTATCATTTTTTTATCTTTAATTATTATGTTATATAAATTGGTAATAAAATTATTTACCACATACAAAAATATAACAATTAACAAATAAAAAAAATATTTTTCAACAATTTTTAATCATTTACGAAAATCTGTTGTGTTGCTCAAGATATTGAAACAACTAATTCACTTAAAATAATTGGAAATTTTATCAAAAACGTTTATTAAAAGTCTTTCTTTATAATGATCAAAAATATTCCAGTCATTTATTTTTACAAGAACTATTATCACGGCATTTAAAAATAAAAGGGGGGTTCAGACTTTTGTATTCACTCTGTATATATGTCGAAATATTCTCTATGGGGTTTATGCCAATGTAACCTTTTGACCCCACTAAGCCCAATAACAATCATCGACAAAGGTCGGGTTCTTCTAAAAAGGTGGCAGGTTGTGTCTTATCTATTCAAATAAGTTAGGCGAATTTGAGAATCAAATAAATGTATTTTATTCACAGTAAACTAAGTATACCAATGAGATACAAAGAATAAAATCGATCTTAAATCTAAGAAAGAAGTGATAGCTCTTAACACCAAAGAAGAAAGTTAATCCTAAAATTCCCAATTACCTAAATCTAAGATAACATGCAACATTCAATAAATGTATCAACGAAGTTCAAGGTTTTTCAACTACTCTGAGAATAAAAGAATCCTTTAAGGCTCATTTTAATAAAGCTCATTTAAATTGTCTTTGATCACACACATCTCATGACTATTTATGAATCTTATTAATCAAATTGTTCCACTCTACTTACAGTTATGTAGCATCAAATTCTTCACAGATCTGTATTCACTTATATTCCACTATTAGGCACTTAACACATTTTTTATCAACAGGCCATTATATTCCACTAATCACACATCACCATGAAGCACAAAATCACACTTTAGAATAATCTGGATCATTTAGCAAGTGAGTCCACTGGATGGCTCAGACTGTCCCCACTAAGTTCGACAGAAGATTCGAAATGCGCTGTTGTCTTCTTTTCGCAATGATAGGCACTTATCCACGATGATCTCTCGCCTTTTCCTTTAACTCACAAAGCCCTGAAGAATGTTAAGGTTCCGATCTCCAATGATGAATCCACTAAATGTAAATGGTGTTTCTCCGTGTAGTGAGTTGAGTGGGGTGCTCCGAGTGCCGTGCTCTACCTGGCCTAGGTTGGCCAGGTTTAACAGCCACACCTTATCCCCCCCCCCCCTCAATAAACCATCTACTCCAAATTCGACACTAATGTCCCTCTATTACCATCTTATGATGAGCCTGCACACACCTAACAGACCATTTAACTAGCCGTGATGGCTTCACAGCAATCGTGAGTGTCTCGATTTTTCCAAATTTCCACATCCAAGAGAGGAGCGCGCTCAGCCTCCCTCCTGCAATCACCTTGGCAGACTCATAAGCTTTTTTTGCTCATCTCCGCTTATATTCTGAGAGCATTTCCGGTCTCCCTTACCTCTCTCATTTTATTAAAATTAAATGAAAACAAACAAAGAAATCATTGTCATTCTCAACTCTTCATTAAAATCCATAACATAAACTGCCCTTCAATAAATTCCATACTTCAATTCACCTAAGAATTCAAAGACTAACTTCAACTGTAATTAAATACAACCCAAAAGAACCGTTTCATCTTCTCGCAGCACCTCCCCTCCTGCTGTTTCACAATTGTATATCCTCGATTTATATCCAATTTTAGAATTACTAATTCTATCAACGCTATGAATTCTCATTATAAAAATTCCTATATCTTCATATTCCCCTTGATAAACTGAATAATACATGCTATTATTCTAATGACCAAGTTTCTCCCGAAATGGTTTTTCAACACAACACGTGATAACATCACAGATTGTTAAAATCCCAGATGGAAACAGTTACTCGAATTACAATGGTCTTCCTCGTAGGCTACGTAATACGGTATAGAAAGTCGATTCTAAACCAATCTGGCATTTTCACGAACATTATGGGCACTGGAAAGAGTATCAATATTTTTAGATGAATTTATATCTCCAACTAAATAGTAGACTGTAGTAGTTAAAAATTTTTGGATAGTAAAATATGCCTATTCCTATATTCTGATTTTGACAGTCGTGAGTGATTATATATTTACAAAAATTGTACAGGATGATCACATGAAACTTCCTTGATTTCAAATCTTTATTATAAGGAAGTTATTAGTCCTAGAGTTTTGCGGTTTGCGGTGTCATGAAGAGCAAAATCAAAAAGTTTTGAAAAAAAATATTGTTTTGTTGCAGATGTTAAATATTTAGTAAAGATGGCAACAGCACAAGAGATAGCTCAATACATGGTGTGGAATGTTGAAACGAAATCACCGCGATCTCCACACAAAACACCTCTGATTTCTTCCTGTGGGGCTATGTCAAAGATATGGTCTACACCTGTACATGATCTTCATGATCTTCGCCAGAAAATCACGAAAGCCATAAACTCAATCACGCAGGACATACTACAAACACATGAGGTTGAATATCGACTGGACATTCTAAGAAGCTACATAGAAGTGTATACATAGACAATACAAAACTTTTTGATTTGCTCTTGATGATACCGCAAACCACAAAGTTCTGGGACTATTAGTTTTTTTACAATTAAGATTTGAAATCAGGGAGGTTTCATGTGCACACCCGGTAGTTTCAATTTTATATTGCATTTTTTTTTACTTAAAAATCTTTCTTTCTTATATCTTTTAAGTAGGTGATCCGAGTCTCTCCTTGCCAGCAGACGACGAATTTTTATTGCGTTTCCTGCGCTCCATGGAATACGATTGCGAAGGAGCCTTTCGCTTAATACAGAAGTACTACCGTCTTCAGATCGATCACCCCGAAATATACGTGAAAATCAAACCGTCAGACGTACTCAATGCCTTTGATAATAATATGCTCACGTTGCTACCCCATCGAGATCATCATGGTCGCTGTATTTTCGTCTTCAAAATAGGTAACGGCTATAACGAATCCATTCTTTGTAAATTCTAAATTACATTTTGCTATAAATATGGTCGTTGGTGAAATTTCACTGATAGGCTCTAGTTTCGTATTGCATTTAATTGGTTTTCCTCAGTGCTAGTCACACGCAACTTGATTGCGACTAAATAATCCCAGTGGGAGAAAGAATGACGGGAACAAGTAGTATTCTGTTAGCTCTTTTGTGTGCAGTATCTGTATATTTAGCGATATTGTTAGTGTATATCCTTTGTAAATTAAGTGTATTTGGGATGGAAATATCAATTAAGGTAAACTAAGAAGTCCCTTGGACCGTTTCTAGCTGTGCAGAGAGTTGAGATACCCTAAATCTATTGCAGCCAATAAGGAAGTTGAGGGCGGCCTGTCAGATAGTCCAGACAGATTGATCTCAAACATGCAAATTCTATCTCTTCAGTATACAGACAAATATATCTAATTGTAATTATGTTCAGCATCACATTCTGAACATATACTTTTCTTTTCAAAATATGATCAACGGTTTAAAAGTTTTGCATTGCAAATTTAACTCAGCGCCAGTTTATACAGGTTGTTCAAAAGTCGGTTACCAGTCGCTGTACCTCAAAACTAATAACTAATTTCCAGATTTCAAAAAAAAACCTCCTCTCAAATCAGATGTGGGCTTTTTAACAATGATCTTAATTTTGACCTTTACATTTAATGAATAGCACCCTAAAATTATCTAAATCATCTATTCGATTTGATTTTGCAACAATGGTAACCTAATAAAATATGATTTTGTGGCAATAGGAATGTATAGTCACAGGAAACACCAATAGGCAATTACGAAAGTAAATTTTAAATTTAAATGCGGTTAGTCTCCTTTTAATGCGCACCATCCTGCTGAACCCAAATTTCACAACGTTCTCTTAATGGTATCTCTTCAAGAAACTCTTGCACAACATTATTTAGGATAAGATCTCGTTAACGCTGGCCAGTGAGATTTCCATCGTAAAACACTGGACCAATAACTTGACTGTTATATATACAACACCAAACATTTATCCTCCAATTCACTTGGTGAGCAGTTTATCTTAGCCAATGAGGATTTTCAGTAATAGAGGTTATGTTTATTAAAAACACCATTACGTGCAAAGTGTGACTCATCTGACCACAAAATCTTCTTTGTGAACTGTGGATCATCATGAGTTTGGCAAAGAAGCCAGTTACAGTACTTTGAACGTAATTCATAGTTATGTGCATTACGGCTTTGATGATGGTGCAAATGAAATGGATGAAATTTATGATCATGAAGCACATTCCACACTCATCCTATACTGAAACCAATATCATCAGCAATAGAAAGTATGCTGGTATGTGGATTAGCAGCAACTGCAGCAAGAACTACTGAGGCAGTGTCCTCATATATTGTTATTTTTGGTTGTCCCTGTCTTGCATGTTGTTGAACACTAACTGTGTTCTGAAAACGTGCAGTAATTTTTCCAAAGGATTGTCTTGAAGGATGGCAGCGATTTGGATATCTTTCAGCATACATTTGGGTTGCAAGTTCAACATCTTGTTGATTTGCACCATAACAAAATACCTTGTCAACCATTTCATTTTGAGGGTATTTTTCCTTTTTTTTAATTCATTTTTCTTTCTATCTTTCCAAAATTGGTTTGTGTCTTTCAGCAGTATTGAAATAAATGGTTTTTACGCTTTAGTTTTTTCTCGCTGTTATTTATCCTTTCATTACATAATCAAATATTAAAAAATATATTACCTACAAAAGCAAGCTATTACATCGCATATTTATGAACGAATGAATATACAGGGCGTTCCTAAATTGAAGGACATAAGGTTTTAAAACAATGTCTTAATCAAAGAGCATTTCAGGTATCAAAATAATGAACTACGCCACTTGTTGAGATTAAAGGACGTTTTCGCAAGGTTTTCCTAAAACTTCGCGTGATATTTAGACCCATTACATCTGAGTTTTGAACATTTTGCATCAGGAATTGTAAGTTTGCCATCATGCAAAGGATCACGCAAGTTGTTTATTGTCCTTCCATTTAGAAACGCCCAGTATATTTATGAACGCTATTCAAAGATATGCTATTATAAAAATTGAATAAATGTTTTAACTTTGTGAACTTAATTCAAAATTCTCTGATTCATATCCAGAAATAATTCTAATTTGAATGTCAGCATTGCTTCTTTTCCATAGAATTTGTCAGTCTGCATTAATTCATAATGACCGTTTGCTTCGTTCCATTTCTGTCCATTATAACATGAAAGTAACAAACATTTTCATTCATAAAACGATAAATCATGGCTAATTGCAATTATTTTAGATGTAATATCATTTAGTAGTATTTACAATTGCTTCCAGATATGTTTATATTCAAAGGCAACCATTAAAAACTCGCGAAATATCGATTCAAACCAATGATTTGGCGCGATGCAACATTGATATGAAATATTTACTGATCTCAAGAGAGTAAAATATGAAATTCACGGGTAAAAATGCTGTAACACCGATGTTACACTGGTCTAAAAATTTAACCAATAGCTTATTATGAAAATAGAAAATGTAACTTCAAAGTCAAATGGGCAGTAGAGAGATTATAGTCTACATGTGTTCATCCTGTACTCTTATTCGAGAATCCTTTGAAAATCTTCCTCTATAGATACATAAAAAGAAGGATGTTTGTGGGTTTGGTTTTTATACAAATCTACAGTTTTATTCCGATCTTGATGAAATTTTGTATACTTGACCTTCAATGCATGAGGAAAGGTCACTGTCTACCTCAGATTTCGAAAAAATAATAATTATTGATTAAAAAAAATCGATATTCATGATTATGGCAAGGCATATTAATGAGAAATATGTCATGACCAATAATGCAATTCAAAGTGTGAGCAAGAATACATAACAATTGTAGCAATTAACATGTTCTTGAAAATCTTTAAAAATGAGCACTAAGTAGAGATAATGGAGAGTTAACAGACTATTGAGAATGAGTGGAAAGACGACAGAGGAAGCACTCCTTTAGCTCCATCCTGTATTGAGCAAATGGTAAGTAGGTACAAAGAAGAATAGGTGACTGCTAGATTACACAAAGTGATGCTTCAAGACATAAAGAGAAAAGTGGGAATTGCAACAACATCAAGTGTACATCTAAAGTAAGATTGCGTGACTAAGAAATTATTTAGACTAGCAGTGGCATACTTGGAGAGATCCATCCATTGTGAGCCTTTAAAAACATTTTTTTCGAATTTTCGTTAAGAATTTTTTGTATTAATTCTAAGCGTTTTCATGTGTTTATTTTTAAGATATTTCAAAATGTAATAAAAAAAAAACAACAAAGAGTCAGAGCCACACCGTGGTTATCACCTAGCTTATTTGGTAGACAGCAGATCAAAACATTTCATAAAAATACATTTTGAATATATTCTATGTGAATGTGAATATTTTGGAAAATGGGATACTTATAATACGATGACTGAACATTTCAAGGAATTATTAATAATGAGCATAAAATGATGCAGTGACAGGACATAAATAAGGCAGTGTTTATTGAGGAGGCAAAGGAGTCAGACGTGTCTCCCTTGAGCTCCCTATCAAACGTGCAGATGACTGGCAAAAATTTATGTGCCTGGAAAGGAAAGAGAAAGAACGAGTATAGATCAGAGAAACTCTGCAGCTAAAAGAGAAAAATCTATACGGGTATTGGAAACATCTTAACAACGGGAGCTTTGAATAGATCAAGAGGGTATACAAGCCTCTATGTCAAGGGCAAGAAAAAGTATCCAGTGATGTCCCCAGGTGGTGATGGACATTGTTTTAATCTGAAGCAAGTCAAGAAGGGTTTAAATAAAGTCCCGGTATCATTGACTGGAATGAATACTTCTGTTTTTTTACGATAGATGGAAGCACTAAATATCAAACTGACCAATCACAGTAGCCCTTACATTGCTCTATAACTTAGATAAAGTTATACAAGAAATAAAAAATGTTGGTAGAATGCAACTGAAGTGGTATACCGAGTTTAAGTTTAAACCTTCGATAGCTATCTGAGGATTTATCCGAGGTTGATAGAACTGGCCCTAAGAAAATTTCTATTGTCTTTTCTTTTGAAAAGGTTTATTCCATTGTTTGCCATGGAACATTATTCCATTTATCTTGTTGTTTGCACTGCTGTCACCTGGAGTCAATTTCATCCTGTTCCTTATTTGTAATCATTATTTTTTATTTATTATATCACTACTTTATTTATGAATGTCATTCGCATTTTTTGCAATGGAATTCATAACATTTGGGCTTAAGCTTGAAGGTTATTCATTATGGCCCTAAAATAGGATGATGCTAACGTATTTATCTTATGTCAGCTTAGCAATTGGGCCTAAACAAACGAGGTTGTTCCTCTAGGGCCCACTAATAAGATATTATATTCATCTTGGGTCGTTTTAAGCATTTCAGGTTTAAGCAAATTAGACTTTCTTGATAGTGCTTATGCCAACTTTCAAGAGTTCGAGCATATGGGAGCGATTTAAAACTTTATTGCTGTGTATTTTTATCAGACCTGCCAGCTAAGTTTTTCCAAGTTGAAGTGACATTTTATTGTGAAGGAAATGCTTTTGTGGCATTGTCCAAGGACACATGCCGTAATCTTGGTAAACACTGTCCTGGGCAGGGGCTGTGTGACACTCTCCTGGGTAGAGGCAGTGTGACACTTTGCAGGGTGGAGGTGGTGTGACAATGTGCAGGGTGGAGGCGGTGTGATAATGTGCAGGGCAGAGGCAGAGTGACATTGTGCAGGGTTGAGGCCGTGTGACAATGTGCAGAGAGGCAGTGGGACACTGTGCAGAGAGGCAGTGGGACACTGTGCAGAGAGGCAGTGGGATACTGTCCAGGAAGAGAGTGTGTTGTTTGTAATATTCTTTTGGTTAATGATAGTCTGCAGAATACTTTTTGCTGTAAACTGTGAATGTTAAGGGTAAGTTTAATTGTCATTTTAATTTTCTCCTTTAAATTATTTGCTTTTTAATAATTATTATTTGAACAGGCTTTCATTTAATAAACATTGTCGATGCTAATTTGCCAGTTACTAATAAACATAGAAGCTAATTTGCCAGTTACTAGTTGTCACGGCTTTCCTGAAAGCCTCTGTGCATGTGACAGCAGAGAAAGAGGGGGATCGTTTGGATTAACAAATGATTTAATAGTCAATAATATAACTGTATACACAGATTAATGAAGGCTGGTTTAGGATGATAATTGATAAACCAATACGTAGAATTTAATTTGGCACGCAATCAGGTACAATTACTGTGACGGAGGCCCTCTTAACTTTGAGGCCAGTATCTTCCGTGATGAATGCAATAACCTCGAAATGCCTATGCCCACCATGAGGAGGGTGGGGCTCCTTCCTAATAAGGGAAGATACAAAGAGCAGGATTAGCCCTAATTATGCAGGTCACCCAAACTCGAGGGCGGAAGTGAATTTGATAGCGTGGTTGAGTGTATAATGGATAAAATACAACACTTACTTATAAAAGTTGAGGCAGGTACGTCGGACGTCGGTCCTACGGTCGTTGTATCTGCAAGGGCGTAATGATTCGGCAAGAGTTTGTGGAGAACTCACTACAGTCAGAAGACCACAGGGAAATTCGTAAGCGGTGTGGAGCTAAAGATTGCATGCAATAGAAATAAAACATAAGCATTAGGAGGTAGTCACTATTCTAATCACAAACGACGTCCCAGGAGCACTTTAATTATTAACGTGTTGAATAAATTAACTATTCCACCAATTACAGCACTAAGAATTCGCGCACACCAATTCGGTAATAAGCAAAGGGAGTGCACTCACGATAACTTCGTCGGGAGTGGGTTTCGGCGCAGGGTAAGCAAACCGCGAGATCTGGCGCCAGTTCGCGCAATGCTGCCTGCTCGCAAAATTCCTGTGTTGAAGCTGCCTGGATTGGAACTCCGTTGGGGCGACGAACTTTTTCTCGAGATTCGGCCGGGGTCTCAGTAGCTACGATGGCACTCTCCTTCATTCCGCTGGCTCGTACCCGTCCCTCCGTTAAAATTTCGTCGGCTTCTTTTCTTCGGCGACACCAACTTCTAAAACCTCCGTATCTCTGTTCTCTTTCCTTTCTTCTCCTATTCCGTTCTTCCAATACCTTCGTGCTCACTCTTCTCTCACTGTTAACTCGAGCATGAATACCATTTCTTCTACTATCCTTTTTCCGAACAGTTTCCTTCGGAATCTTAAATTGCTCTCCTCGTAATTTTTCTTCTCTCTCTATCTTCCTCCCCTTTTCACTTTCTTCACTTTCTCTTCCGACCTCTGTTATTCTTGGCGGGTGTGTTTTCTTTCTTTAGCGCTTTCGCTCCATTCTTTTTCTGTTTTCCTTCTTCTCCTCTTTTTTATCTTCTTTGTCATCAAATTTCGGACGATGCTCGTTCTTAATTTCTGACACTAGTTTCCTTAATTCCATTTACTTAATTTTAATATTAACTCTTACTGTTGTTATTACAGAACACAATGCCATTATTATTAAACAACGTAATATATTATAATGTTAATAAATATAATGTTTGTACAACCAACAACATAATGTTTGTACTGAATTTAATAAAATAACATTATATATACAGTCACAATATTTACTTTATTAAATTAAAACGATGATAATATATTAAAGCTCATTAATGACAAAAGATAATTCCAATGCTCTTCAATGCGTCGAATACAGCATTTCTAAAGGATACTTTACTCTCTGCAAGTGATTTAATAATTTGTGTGTAATTCATCTAGAAGAGTTTTGAATGTTTAATGTCATCTATGAAGAAATCATCTTAAGTATAATATTCAGTGATCTATTCATTTGAAAACATTTTTATTGAACTAAACATACATTCAATCTGCAAATGTAACTGATTTTAATTTGAATTTCTCCTAAAATAGAAATTACCAAACGATCACTTTAGAATTTATTGTGTTTTCCATTATTAACTTAAGTTTTAAAATCTGCATTAAACCTTTTAATTAATATGCTAAGAGAATTCCACATTGAATTTCAAAGTACTTTTAAGGCAAGATAAGTCTATTTCCAAAAGTCAGTGCTATTTCATACAGTTAATATTGCTAAGAAATTTTGTAATCAGTTTTAATCTGTTCAATCAACTGTTACGCTTGAGTCTAACGACTTTAACATCATGTCTTATGGTTATCCTTTTAACCTTAATAAAATTGTTTTTCAGGTCGACGAAGTCAGGCGTACGATCAAAGGTATGAAATTGACGCGCTCGTATGGCAGTGATACTTTGCCTCTTTTTGTCATAAAGGGTTGTTCTGAAATTATTGCTGCCCCTCTTTGCTGTATTTTCTATAAAAGTCTTGATAAAGGTATTTTTCCCGTCAGTTGAAAACCTCATTGATCTGTCCTGTTTTCAAATCTGGGGATCCATTAGCTTGTTCTAATTATAGACCTATGTCTATAATTAACTCACTTTTCCAAGATTTTAGAGCCTCTTGTTTTTGACCGTATTTATTTCTATTTTCAACAAATGATTGATGTTGAGCGGCATGGGTTCGTACGAAGGCGATCTACCCTGACTAATCTTGTTCCATTTGTCACTAAAATCACAGAATGCTTAGACAAGCACGAGCAACTTGATACCATTTATTTTGATTTATCAAAGGCTTTCGATATGGTGCTCCATGCCAGATTGATCTCTAACTTAAGATGGTATGGGATTGTGGGTTCCTTGCTTGCTTGGTTTTCCTCTTATTTATCTGATCGCTCAGCATGTATTAAGATGGGAAATTTTATTTCTCGTTCTTGTTTTCGCATTTTAAGAGGGGTTCCTCAGGGTAGCTGCCTGGGCCCAATACTGTTCGACATCTATGTTAATGATGTCCTGGCGATGCTGGGGACAGGAGCCTCCATGTTTGAGATGATTTAAAGCTATTCCAGCAGGTTATCACTCGGTCTGATTGTGATATTTTACAGGTCAAGGTTGATACTTTTTCTAAGTGGTGCCTAGATAATGGGCTGATTATTAATAATGGTAAGACTAAGACCTTTACTAAGAAAATTAAACCTATTTTATCTTCTTATACTGTCAATGAGACTTTGATTGAAAGGGTTGAAAGTATTCGAGATTTGGGGGTATTCCTTGACTGTAAGCTAATCTTTGCTGACCATGTGGACAGATTGTGCAAGAACGCACTATTTAAATTAGTCGTGATTCGTAACCTGACCTCACACTTTAAGTGTGGCAATTTTTTTATTAAATTATTTATTACCCTTATTATACCGGTCATTCGGTATGGAATAGTAATCAAACCATGTCTATTCTTGACTTCATAGAGTGTATAGTCTATTCGCAAAACTTTATTTTTACCGCTATATTAGAATTGGTATTTACTCCTTTTCTCAGATCATGCATTGAACATTTGTGATTGTGTTGACATCTTTCATGCGGAGATTTTAAAATTTGTTGTTAATATCATTAATGGAAAGATTGATAGTCCTTTTTGTTTGGCTTGCTTAAACTTTAATTGTAATACACGGTTCAGAAATCGAGAATTGTTTTATATTCCTTGCTTTAATTTTAATTTATTATTCAAAATTTTATCTTGTTTTAATCAACTGCATAATGCTAAGAGTAATTTCGATTGTTTTTTATAATATTGTCTTTTATATAATTATATAATTTTATCAATAACTTTATTAATATATACTTAATGTTTTTTTTTGTTTTTTTTTTGATTTGTCGTTTTGTCTTTGTTCTCGGTGCCTTGGTGGGGATTCCTGTGTGGCACCGAGCTACCTTTATCCTTAACTTTGGTAGCAATAAATCAATCAATCAATCAATCAATATTATTTTTTCCAGGCTTATGGGATCCTAGTCGATGTTCAGTAGCTGATGGCTATCGGGGCCTGCAACTGTCCCTGGAAATGGCTGTCAGGGATGAAGAGACCCAAAAGAACGGCATTGTCCTTATCACAGACTGGAAAGGTTTTGCCCTAAGACAGGCCAAATATTTCCGTCCATCCTACGTTAAAATTGGAGTCAAAATGAGCCAAGTGAGATTTAAATTATCTTCCCCGAATTCAGTAGGCTGATAAATTTCTTATTCTTAATTTCCATTACAGGAATGCTTTCCTGCTCGATTTACCTCCTGTCACATCGTCAACGAGCATGGCATCTTTGAAATTGCTTTCATGATCATCAAGCCCTTTCTCCGCGACGACACTAAAAGCCGGGTGAGCAATTATAGTTGCATATATCTTTTCCATATACAGGTGTGTACTTATAAAATTTTAACTGCCTTCTTCTGACTAGATACATCTGCATGGCACCAATTGGGAGTCCCTTCACGAGTATGTGGACCCATCAATTTTACCTGTAGAATATGGAGGTATTCAGCCGCCGATCGACAATTCCAGCTTCATCCAAGAATTAGTGGCCTGCGACGAAGAATTTTTTGAACATTCCAAATTCGGTTATACCGAAAAGAAAATAAAAAAACATTCAAAAGCTTAAATTATTGCGAATTTATTCAACAAATGCGCATTTAGTTTGGAAACGTTCTGGCATCAAAGGACTAAGAATTTTTTTTTGTGTAAATGCATTTGGTGTAAATATTTCCTTTAAAATAATGTTGAATTTATAATAAAATAATTTTATCTTTATGTTTTCTCGTCCACTCTACCATTTCATCATTACTTATTAACAAAATGATTACAATTGACAGCAGCTATCTGTAAGCAACACAAGGTGACTGATACATGATGCTTCAAAGGTCAAAGCATAATATTTGATTTTTTACATATTACATTGCATACTGCCACCCCTCTTTATCATTATCACTATGGCACCTGAGACGATTAGTGTGTTTGTGTGGATAACTGTTTGCTGGAAAGGTTGCTCTTTGTTGGCGTCCTCGTCCTCTTCGGGTCTTCTGACTCCTTTGGCATGCACTAGATCAGTATGCAGCCAAGTGAGAAGAGGCTTGGATGAAAATCTTTGTGACTAAGACACTTTTTTGCCTTTTCTTTAAATCCAAACACACCACACTTTCACTGCCTCTATCTCCTAAACGGTTGGATCAATCAAAAAAACCTCACCAAGAATAAAACGTTTCTCAAATGTTGTGTACAATCTGAAAATACCATTGAAAATAGAGGTTTCCATTGCACATTTCAAAATTAGCTTCCATACTCGAAAATGTCATTAGTTGTTTTTGAAATAGAATACACCTAAAAACCGTCTCACATTAAAGTACAATTATTCTTCTATTGAAAGTACTCTGTCAGAATTGTATTTTAGAAGTTGCCTATTGGTTTACTTAAGGTGGCTTACGCTGTATATTAGTACATGTATACAGGGTGTTTCAAAATTACACCACCAAATTTGGCAAAACGTTAGAGGGGATCAATTTGAACATCTTTTGTTAATAACGTTTTATTCTAAAATGATTCTGCAGTCAACTGCAGTACGTGGATTCAATTAACATGAACGGAAACACTGTTAATCTTTAACACGTTTATTCACATCATTTCAAAGAACATTAATTAGACAAGTCAGTAATGTCTTATTACTACATAATGTGCTTGAAATGTCGACCACCTGTTTCGATGAAAGTCTCACATCATTGTCACATGGAATGGTTGATGCGCTGACACACTCCAGGCATCTCGTTTACCATCGCTGCAGCAGCCACCACACAAGATCTTCTGTGACTCAACAGGAGTTTCATACACCACACTTTTCATGTGTCCCCAGAGGAAGTAGTCCAGACATGTGAGGCCAGGTGACCTGGGTGGCCAGTTAATAGGACCTTGACGACAGATCCATTTGTTTGGAAATCTTGCATCAAGGTAATCACGTACTTCCCGGGAGAAATGGGGTGGTTCCCCATCATGGTGGTACCACATGTCTCGGCGAACTCTCAGCGGTATGTCTTCCAAGAGTTCTGGTAACACATGCTGAAGAAACATGTACGCATGCCCATTAAGGAAGTGGGCATCATGTATGGGCCAATCAATTGTTCATGCGCAATTCCACACCAAACGTTAATACTGTAGCGCTGTTGATATGCACGGAGAAAACGTGCTTGTGGATTCTCATGGGCCCACGTTGCAAATGCTTCACGAAGAGGGTAGTCAGTTATCTTCAATGACTGGACCTTTTGCCGGTGGAATGGATACAGCAAATTCTCGTGCACAACTCTCTAAACATAAGTGTGGTTCACACCCAGGTTGTGCGCTACTGCACATACACTTGTTGTTGGGTTATCAGCAAATTGTTGCAGAATCTCGTGCTGCAGCGTTACGTTCCTGTTATGTGGTCGTTCTGCGTTGCCCATGTTCCTGGAGAAAGATCCTGTTTCACGAAGTCGCCGATGCAGATTCGCGAATGTCTGATAGTGAGGCACACGTCTGGTGAGGTATCTTTCCTGGTACAGCCTAACTGCAGCTCTCCCATTCCCATTGGCTGCTCCATACATGAAATGCATGTCTGCCAATTTTTCATTTCAGTACGTCTGCATGCTGTGCTTGCAATGGTTCCAATTGACAATTAAACTTTACAAGTGAGCGTTTGCTGAGTCAATAGAAGGAATGGTCTTTTAACTCGTAATTTCCTCAATGCTAAGAATCTTTAACAATGGTTAACAACCGCCAACAATGTATAGAATTTTCGCGATATTAGCGCCTGCTGTTAAGCATTCACTCAATCACTGAAAAAAACCATGTTATTTTGTTTTGAAAAACTGAGCTTATTGTCAAAATCAATGTGAAACTATACACTCGTCCTGGTAAATATGAACTGAAGTCGAAATGCGCATGCGTTGGTTTAAACATTTCACCGTATCGCTCCAATTCACCATACGAAATAAACCCTTTATCATCAGATAATTGTTTTGTAAAAAAAAAAAACCCATGAAATTGCTACTTGGATGCTATCTAAAAGTAACTTGCTATATTTGTAACATGTTCTGATTCATTTTGAAAATAATATTTTGATTATTTCGCAAAATGAATGATAATTTCTAATTTGATGATCGCAGCACCATCTCTTGACAAGATCTATAATACATACGAGGCACATCTTGACAAGATCTATAATACATCGCAGCACCATCTCGTACTATACAAAATATTATATATATAAATAAATATATTTCAGTGTGTGTGTGTATGAGGGGCATTTTTAATAAAAATTGTTCTGCAGAGGCCTTAAAATAGTTTCAGTTACTTTTTCAAGCAGACAGTTACCAGCGTGATCATGTGTGCTTTGCTTTTAGTTCATAGTGGGACCAGACTACTGAAAACCGCTTCAGTAGTTTTTCAGGTTGTGCGATGCCTTCGAGATTAACAGTTAAGATGGAAAGCCTCAGGTTGTGACGTGCAATTCAGTAAGTGCTCAAGAGCTGGGGCTAGTATCGCAGAACTCTACGTTAGATATGTTTTGGGAGAGAATCCTAAGACGTGACCACCGAGAGAGAGAAGGCCTGCGCACTGAAACGTCATACATTGTTGCTTCATCATAAGAAGGGCATTGTTATTCGTATTTCTATCAATAATAGAGAGGTTCAGCACCACGTAAAAGCGAACGCGTGTGACGTTTCCAAT
Source organism: Rhysida immarginata (assembly GCA_023313115.1). Classification (NCBI taxonomy): domain Eukaryota; kingdom Metazoa; phylum Arthropoda; class Chilopoda; order Scolopendromorpha; family Scolopendridae; genus Rhysida; species Rhysida immarginata. The sequence goes on from JAHWFO010072353.1 coordinate 738,817, forward strand.
CTGAAATGACGTAGCTTTTTCAAACTAGAAACGTCACACGCATTCGCGTCACGTTCGCGATTGCGTGGTGCTGAACCTCTCTATTAAGCCCTAAATTTGCCCTTCTTATGATGATGTAAAAATGTATGACGTTTCAGTGCAGATGCCTTCTCTCTGGTTGTTAACCAACGATATGGATTAGAAGATAGCATAGACTCCGAATCCTATTGTAAACAGCACCACCAACTTGAAGCCAATTACAGGCCCACCGTCATGACAGTTCTGGGCAAAACACGCATGAGCCGTGGAGTAGTTAGCTGTCTGCCTGCTTCGTTTTTCACGATATTTAGCCTGGGTATAATCAAAACCCATGGCTCAAACTTATTCCGCGTACAATTGTACGACTACACATGAAAAAGGATTAGCAAACAATTTTTCTAAGAATGAATTAAAAAACGTAACCGAAAGATGAACGAAACGAATGTTACCTTCATGTCTAGCGTCATCTTCTCTCACTTGAAAATTGGGTCTATGACGATTGGTCCAACGCCGATTAGTCTAATGCCGATTGGTCTAAATCTCGATTCGTCCAATTCCTGATTGGTCCAATTCCTGATTGGTCCAAATCCCGATTGGTCCAAATACCGATTGGTCTAAATATCAGTTGGTCTAAATCCCGTTTGGTCTAAAAAGAGACTAAAATGACTGAAAAATTTCCACTGAAAACGAGAAAATTAACTTGAATTATTCAAAACCTTTTTCCTTTAAGGAAATAAAATACATATTGAATGTGTATAGTTTACAGAAGTATTCAGAGCACTCTTTGCACAATTACAATGTTGATGTAAATGTGATCCTTGGATAAATACGAGGGATAAATCCCGCTTTAAAAAATTGATTTTTTTTTCAAGAAGGTCTATAAATGAAAATAAACGAAACTTTATTGAATGCATTTTTATGAAATATTTCTGATTTAATTATTAACCCCCCCCCCTGTTTTTTATGTTGTTTTTTTTAAATCTAAATTTACTTAGTTTTTTTTCTTTTTTGGAAAAGATGAGGGGTCTTTTTAATTTCCTTTCTAATATTAATTTACCGAATTAATTAACTGGTGATTGCGTTGGCCATAAAATTTTTTGTTGCCATAATTTAAACTTATAATGCATTTAAAATTAACCTACACATTAAATAACCAATTCTATTATTTATATATTTATTTATTTGCTTATTTATATATTTATTTATTATTACTACGCATTTCCATAATTGTCGTGCATCCGGGTTAATATGACAGTAAATTTAAATGATAAATGGAAAATTAAGCCAAAGCCTACAATCAACAATGGCTTAATTAGTCAGAGCGTCGGTGCGATCCTTTTTTCTCTTTTTTTTTTTAATTCGTCTTCAGTGGAAAACTTTTTTCAATCATTTTAGTCTCCTTTTAGAACCAATCGGGGATTTAGACCAATCGACTTTAGACCAATCGTCCTGGATCGAGAAAATTACGTATGCAATAACTCTTTGACTATCTAATTGTACGTCGTGATTCAAACAGGTTATAAAATAATAATACAAAATATTATTATATAAAATATAATACAAAATTAAGGGAGAAAAATTGTATTGAAGTCTATTTTATTGTTTTAGAATGTGTTTAGCATCATCCCTCGCTTTAGGCCATGACATTTCTAGGCTGACGATTATCAAATATGCTTCAAACATAGCGGCAGGGTTCGGCGTCTAACTTTAATATACGTCTTTGGGAAGTGATGGGTTCTAAGACCACATCTGTGTATTGACTCTGCTATTACTATGATAAATACTACCGTTTCACTTATTCGTTACGCTCGGATTTCCATTAAACGGACATACAAAACTATACCAAAAAAAGTTTCACTTCAAAATATTTGTGTACTGTTCAATTAATACAGTTGAATTTTCTTTTATATTTAGTTTTTAGCGCCCCCCCCCCCACCCCCGCAATATGTCTGATAATGCCCTAGTGTTCAATGAACAGCATTTGAGGTGGGTGAGAGCTAAGAGTTCGAGACCGAAAACTAGAAATGACACCTGATATCGCTGTAATTATATATGCACACATTAATTTATTAACCTAACCATATAACCATTCCATCACAAATATACATTGTACTAATACATGCTATTTTATTACTAAGGGACCCCATCTATCATGTTTCTGGTTCAAAATTAAACTCAAGGCCAAGGCCTTTTAATGTAATTAATTTATACAACCGGCACTCTAGCCTTAATAATAGGGACTCTGCAGTTGCAGGTAATTACCGTTATGGTGGCTATGCTTGCTTGACCACCGCTCTAGGGAGATCTACACTTCCGAATCAAATATTCCGTTCGTTTGCGCCTACCAGCGCAATGCCCCTCCTTTATTTACCTAGAAAGGGGGGAGGAACAGTGACCCCTCCTGGTAAGTGCCCGTTAAATGAACTCAATCACGGAGTGCGCTACTAATTTTAAAATTATAGTCATATGCGCTCCGTGCATTACTGTAGCATCAGTCAAGCTTGATAGTCGTATCAACCACAATACCCATAACTCAATTCTTGCTGAGTCCCAATTGATATGGCTAGGTGCTTACTAAGGATAAATAAAATTATCAATTAACGTATATCTTAAACAGTTGCTAATTAACATTACGAGAAGAGCTTTGAACACAAAAATCAGGTCCGCGAGTGTCTCCATATATCCAATACAATGTAGCCGTAACTCCGGGAAAAGAAAATCGTCAATCATAGATAATTGTAAAGTTTGGGCGTGCATCCGTAGCCTTTACACAAAAACATCATAACGCACTCACCCGGGAACTTCATATTATTCTATCATCACGCTGCTCTACCATATCCCAAGCCTGTCGCTCTCAATTTCATCATTGGATTCGAACGCTAAGTTTCTTCACCACAGATTGTACCGCTCCGGTTCCATCATGAATTATGGTCCGCTTCTTGCCTCGCTTGTACGATCAGTGGCCGGACGAATAACCATATTAAGAGAAAAGTATAATAATATTTATTAACAATAAAACAGTTTATACTTTCAACGATATTTTACTTGTTGCTTTCCTCTTTATTAAGTCCCTGTTGTTGGACAACGAATTCCATAATTAATACGGTCTTATTTCCATAATCGTTCCGTGGGATAGACTATTACTTAGACAACAACAACGTCCGTTACATTTTTGTCGTTTCAATTCGAACGTCTCCGACATCAAGGCAAAATGGCATCTCCCATTACTTGTTAGTCTTCTTTTCAACAGCTCACTCCTTAGAATGTCTCTCATTCACAACAAAACGGCAAAAAAAAAACCACGTTCTTCAAATTCGCCGAAAACGTTCGCAACAATCCTCCGCTGGAAGCTGAGCTATATTCTCGGAAGATACATTAACAATGCAGCTCCAACAGAGGACTATTAACGATCGTTCACGGTATCTATATATTTAAACGACAAGATAAACAAAACAACTTAACGCACTGTAAACAATACCACTCATACAACGAACACACTTACTATAAGACTACGCACTAATAATAATCAAAGGAAAAACTATAATAACAAATTTTAATTTTCTACTATACAAATTTCTATATATATAGACCTGCCCTCAGACACACGTGACTCCTACACTGTAACGTCACAAGTTAGAGAAAAATAAGAATTTCTACTTACGATGCTAAAAATCTTTTATCGTTACCTTGTTTCATCTCTTTTTATCTTATAATCCTTCTGAATATTATTTATATTAATATACAGTTATAGGTATTTTTCCAGTTCTCTTTCATCGAACACCGTATCAGCGACATAAAAAAATAAAACTGGTCCGAAAAAAAATCTAGAAATAACGTTCAGACTATTCCAGGAGTTTTTGGTCGTGAATAAAAGATAATAAAAAAATGGCTAATCTACTGATCCCTAGTAAACTGGAGAAGCAGAATGACTACTGCATAATTAAAACACTTTTCAAGATTTCTTACATTTTCAGGAGCTGTCCAATATATCGAAAATGAGCTTCTATTTTTTGAAGTTTTCAAAACGCGATTATGATTATGCAGCCATTAAATCTTGGCTTTGCTTTAAGAAAACAAAACACTTCCACATTAAACATGATTTTAGTAGTTTAAAATATTTTAAAGATTGGCCTTAAATATTATAGAAGTTAGCCAGGGCATCTTCTTTGCAGTTGTTACAAAGACTGCAATGGATGACCAGGCTAACAGGTGGTGATGGTATGTGAAAACCTTCATCTCTATTTCCCAAAGTGATTCACAACGAACTTCAGCATTTTGTAGGCGAGGTCATTTTAAGTAATAACTCGTAAATGAACTTGGTCCTATTTCACATCGTTACAGAACTATAAGAGATCGAAGTTTTGAAAGTATAATAGTAATTCCATACATACACTCACCAAAAGTCATAGCACACCTGCCTAATAACGCGTTGGGCCCTCTCTGGCTCGTTTAGCGGCGGCGACTTATCGTGGAAGAGAGTCTACCAGTCCCTGGAATACATCCGCAGGCACTGCAAGCCATGCCGCCTCCACTGCATTTCAGAACGATGCTGCATTTACCGGTTGTGTTGGTGACGACCTGATAGATCGTTCAATGACGTCCCACAAATGTTCAGTGGGATTGCAATCTCGGGAACGTGGAAGGAAAATTGCTTGTTCCTCCAGCCACTGCAGGCGTGTGTGGAGGCGCATTATCTTGCTGGAAGATGCCGTCGCCCACGGCGTAAAAACAGTTCATGAAGGTGTGCAGGTAGTCCCAAAGCAGATCGACGTAGAGCACTAGATAGGGACGTAGATCGACGTAGGAAGTAGCACGCACAGTGGATATCAGATGCAACAACGGACCCATTGCATGCCACGAGAAAACACCCCTGACCAGTATGGAGCCTCCACTTGCCTGAGTGGTCTCCACTTGAATCGCCGGGTCCATGGCTTCGTGTGGCCTGCGCCAGACACGGACACGACCATCGCCCGATAAAGCTGAAACCGTGACTCGTCAGACCAGGCAACCCTTTGCCAGTCCTCAGCGGTCCAATGTCGATGTTGGTTGGCCCAAGCTAGGCGTTGCCGACAATGTGCAGCTTCAAGAGTGGCACCCATCGTGGCCTCCTGCTCCCAAAGCCTGCAGCTGCCAAGGTTCGCCGAATTGTCGTCACGGACACAGTTGTGGGACGTCCCTGGTTGTATGATTTGACCCACTGTCGCCCTTCGGTCAGCAGTTGCAAGCCGAACACCTCTGGTAAAAATGAGGCGTGGGCGGCCCGTCCGCTGTCCGACATGGGTTGTAACCCTTCAATGGGTGTACTCTCGATAGACAGACCCTTGCAACGGTTGTACAGGAAAATTGCAGCGTGTTGGCTATATCTGATATTGAGGCACCAACAACCATCCCCTGTTCAAATGAGGATGCTCTCGGCGTGCTGCCATTTCTGCAGCTAGTTTTGCTTACAGTGATTGTGTGTACCTGTATTCCGAGAACTGAAGCAGCGGGATCTGTCTCATTACGGACAGGGGTGTGTCATGACTTTTGGTGAGCGAGTATATATTTACTAATAATAAATATATTATTGACATTGACAATCCCTTGTTTGTTGACAAATTCAAGGTTAATACAATTATCCCAACAGATGGATTGGTCGTGAAGGGCCAATCGCTTGGCCTCCGAGATCCCCGGAAATAAGTCCTTTAGATTTTTACCTTTAGGGTCTTCTAAAACTGTTTCGTCAATAATTTACAGCGTTTTCATGCGGCCAATCAAATTCGTGTTTCTGATTCGATGATTCGTAGTGTCGTGCTTGCATTCAGGCAAAAGAGGCACATTTAGAGCACTTGTTCTTCAAAATTATACATTCTCTTATTTTTTTAAATTAAACGTTTTGTTCACGAATTTGCTACTACATTAATAAAATTTTGATCCGTTTTAATTCTGTACCAAATTGAAATCAGAACTATGTTCATATGACATTTTTTGCTCAATCTACTTCTACAATAAGCTGTCGAACTTTCATATAACTCATTCTGAATCACCTGTATAAGCAGGTCACCACAATTATCTCTTTTCGGTTGGCATTACATCAAAACTTACCATGTGTACCTCATCTATCAAACGATCCTGAACACAAGACCTTTGACTCTTTCCTTATTCCTCGTTTGAAATCCAAAATAAGAGGAATTCGTGTTTATAATTCAAAGGGTGTCCTGAAGGCGAATACATCAAAACTTCGAATACTGGATAACAAAATTGCACATGTGCATCCAACGAGATAGTAGTCTACTGAAAAGGGTACATTCCATTAGGTTAAAACCAAAACTTGAAAACGTAAAAAATCAATAGAATTTGGCAATGTATCCCCCTCTTCCCTCACTTGACGTCATAAAAAATTGTATACCGGAAAAATTATTAATAGTTGAATCATAAGTCGCTTCCAAACCTTTTCTTTTTTCCCATCGCTTATTTTTCCTCCAGGTGGTGAGGATAAGCATTTCCGCACTTTATTAAAGCTGTGGAGTATGTTCACAAACTTTCTATTATTTCGAAGGTTTGGATTTTACAATGCAAAGTGATATACGAAAACAGTAAGTACATGTAAAAGCTTCCTAATTTATTACATATGAAATGGATAAGGTATATTTCTATTTTAAAACCATATTTTACTTTATTCGTAAAAATCTGTTTTGAGCATCTACTGCAGTTTGGAGTTTGGAGGAAAACGTAGTACGATACCAGGATGTAGTTATAATCGTTTTATATTCCATTTTTATATATCTATACATATAATAAAACTATAGCCGACCCGGTGTCTGTACATGGAACAAATTTAAGGAAATCTTATGTCACAGCTTTTACTAACACTACCAGAAGCCAAAACGATCATTTTTAGAACTTTTGTCTGTCTGTCTGTATGTTTGTTTGGTACGTCATCATGCAAAAATTACTACACGAAAATTAACGCGGTTTTCATATTCGCATTGTCTACGATATAATTTAAAATCTGGTGTATGTTTTATCGTGAAGCCGAGTTCTATGACAAAATCTCTTAAGCTGGTGGTTGAATAAAAGCTGACATGCGTTCAAGATATTTTTTAGTTCACAAAACAATCAACTATGTAACAATGTGTTACGAGTTCAGCAACAAATACGTAGCATTAGCTGACAGTTTTGTTACGTTGTACGATTATTAAAGTGCATTGTTAACTTTGGACTGTAATCACGGTCTATAGATATTCATTGTTAAAATGAAGCTAAAGTTTCTAGCTCCCAATAGGGCGGGAACTCTATTGAAAAGTGGCGCTGCATGTACATTCGGCCCAAAAACGCCTGCAGCGCCGCCCTATCGACAGACAGAAAATTTACTTTCATTTTCAGTTTTAATGAAAAACCTCTATCGCAGGTCACGGTCGCCCTGATGCGATCTATGCGGCACCTGGCGCGATCTATTTTCTTCAGCTTCTCGAAACAATGGAAAATGACCGAAGCTCGATGACCATGAATATCTATAGACCGTGACTGTAATCAAACTTATGCAATAGAGCGGGCAAAGTCGACTCTTTAGTAAAACTCTGGATTACTAGAGTACGTCAATTACCTTTCCCAATGCTCGCAGATAATACCGGTTGTTGATTGGTTGATACCGGTTGGTTGATACCGGTTGATAATACCGGTTGTTTTTTTCAGCCATCTTTGGCCCAGATATTTATATATTTATTAAGGTTTCACGCAAATGAACAAATCTTACTTCTGTTTCTGCACGATCTAACGAGCACGATTGAGACGTCCAGCAGAAAGCTAACCGTAACGTCCAGCGTTTAGAGTCGCAGCAATCTACAAGTGCGATGTCTTGATCTCTAGAAACTCTATCCGAGCGTGAAGAGCGGTTGAGTTACTCCCGAGCGCAGGCCACTCGCGGTCGCTCTCTAGAGACACGCGATCAACGTGACTCACGTTTGGATGCTAATACAGAGTGATCCAAAAGTCGTGCACATCGAAATAAATAAAAACCAGATGATATTAAATAGTACTAATTACTACTATATAATATACTAATTAAACAACACGTCTATATTTTTACAATAGATGCACAAGATATAAATGATTCAAAGCAGCCGATTAAACTTTTCAAATATTAATTTAATTGTAGACAATCGAATTAGGATGTACGCGATTTTTGGATCACCATGTGCAAACCGAAATGTTGCGTCACGGACTGAATAGAGTAGTGCAGAACGTGAACGTCGTTTGAGTGGCGACTGGTCTCGCCACGGTGAAGCCTGAAGTGTGGAAACTAAAGAAGATTGTGAATTTCTTTTACTCTTTACGACATAAAATATAACAATCTCTGGAGACTGACGAGGAACAGGAATTACATTTGTCTACTGAGCGTTTTAGCCATGAACTTTCGCGCTTATTGGAGACAGAAGAGCAGTATAAGCTTCGTTTGTCTGCCACCCGGCGTTGGTACCTTGAGAGACAAGTTGTGGTAGTGAATCATTTGACACAAGAACACAGTCGTTTGCAGAAAGTGCGGCAAATAGAGTCTACTCAGAACCGAACTATATAATTAGAGGAAGATCGGCTGCGTCATGCCGTTTACACGTTGTTTAACATGTCAATGGTTTATGAACCTGAAGAGCTGCCGTAGCTAAAAAAAGTAAAAAGCGAATTTAATTATGATTCAGATATTAAATATTCCTAAATGACGGGAATAAATGGCGAAACTAGTTGGAACTCCTGATGTCCCTCTGTTATACTGTAAGGCCACCACCTGTTTAGTTAATAGGAACAGTATTATGATCCATCCTTCCACCGATATTAAATATTTCGATTATTCTCGACTCGGCCCTATGGATGAAATGTGCACATATTGTCGTTCCTTCAAGTGGAAGAGAGAACCTAAGAGAATGTGCTGTTCTTCAGGGAAGTTCGAGTAGAAAGAATGCAAGAACTACCAAAGCCATTAAGAACATCCAGAATCGAAAAACTTTTTGGATTGTATACGGGGCTATAATAGCTCTTTTGAAAATACTTTTTTTCGGAGCAAATCAGATCACTGAATGTGCATTTTTGCCCATATTCAAAATGCAGAGTTAATTGACTTTTGATTTACCAAGACCAGGTAAATGTTAGGTGAAAACATATTTGTAACTTGAACGCTGAATTATTAAGTGGGTTGCAAAATATGCTCCATTGTGTGAACCAGTATGTTAACTGTTTCAAACTTGCACTTGATTCTGTTACCAATGATAATCGGAATAACCACAAGTTTGTAATTGCTGCCGACAAAAGACTAACAGGAGCTCACCTAGGTAGATACAGTGCTCCTACCATGAACGAAGTAGCCGTCCTTTTGGTCCTTATGATAGGAGGGATATTTTTTACGTACACAGGATGATCGTCATCAAAAAATCAGCGAAACACATTGCGCCTATGGTTCATAAGAGTACCCTTTAATGTTTTGTCGAAGGGAAGATTACTATAATTTCCCTTTATGATTTTGACCACAAATATTTGCTACAAATTTCAACAAGAAAACTTCTCCTGTGCAGTACTACAATTTTATAATCCAGTTGCGTCAGAGGAAGCATATCTATTGTGACAGATTTCGTGGACTTTTCAGTCAGTTTTAATTAGATATGTATGCCAAAATTGAAACTGGGCGTTTGATTTTCAACCTCAATAATCAAAGACAACTACGTGCGGAAAATTATGTTGACCTTAGAGACGATTAGCATCGGGATACCGATGGTGTAAACGTGGGCAGAATGTTGATTCTCTCATTCAAAATCACTGGAGTCCTAGATATATGCACGAGCGCATTCAAGATGCTTTATGTTATGTCCGAAAATACGGTGGAGCAGATTTATTTATTTATTTATTTATTTATTTATTTATTTATTTATTTATAAACACCAACATTCTTCCTGGCCAGACATCCTATGACAGGAACGACTTGATTTCTCGGGTATTTCATTTAAAGCAGGAGCGTCTGATAGACTTTCTTACAAAAGAGAAGGTGTTTGGAGCTCCGGTGCTACATGTGCTCAATAGAATGTGCAGAAACATGGTTTATCACAATAGCATAATCTTTTACCCAAATAAGAACTCAAGAAAACTATTGGTTGTGTGAAAGAGCCTAAAAATGAGCAAGCAGTGGAGTCAGTGCATATCGTAATACTTTCTGTGCGCTGGCGCAAATAATAGAGTTTGTCGGATTTTAGAAAACCACCCATGGTATGATCTTCTCCACTATGTGCTTATGTTTCCGTACGGAACGCAAGGGTGACATATTTCTGTGCAGTCGAAGAACAATGCTCATACCAAATGTCTTACATACACCAGTATTATGATTACGGTCTTCAAATTCGTCACGTAAATGTTTAAGCTCGGCGAAGACGGACTGGCACGTACATGTCTTAAATATTATTGTAGGTGCCAGTTGTTTGCCTTTTACTAAAGATCAGGAGGCCTGAGTGTTGAGATGAGATAGGTTGAATCATATTGCTCACTATGCTTGCTTGGTCACTGGTTTTTGTGAAGATTCATGAGATAGACTGCTATTTTAGGTTAATGCTTCACCTTCTCGTCTTCACCGAGCTTGTCAAGGCAAAAAACGAAGACAGGAAAAAAAGTTGTTCTGTTTAAAAATATATTCTGAAGGATTCGAACCCACAATATCAAAATTGTCGAACACGTCTTTTAACCAACGCGCCAAAGTAGCATTCCAAAAATGTAAGTATTTTTTTTTATTACAAAGGTGTTGAGCCCGGCGCAACCGAGCAGAGGCAATAAGCAACATTAAATACCCATAGACTATACGAAAAGAAATATATTTAGTCTCTCATGTCCAGGATCTGCCTTTGCATAGCAATTCTGCAAGTTACGATTGCATGGGAGGTATTACAGGTTGAAGTTACATTTAGATCCAGGTCTAGCTTGAACATTGATGTGCCGTTCGCCCGACTATTAATTGAATTGCTGCAATTCCACTCGTTGCCGTTGCCAGGGCAATTTTGCCTTCCAATCGAACAGTCGCCAGCACTTTTTCCAGCAAAAATGATTTACCGGTTTCGCCAGGACCGTCCACGAACAGAGGCTCCTTTATGGCGTCTCATTGCATACCGCATTTAATATGTGATTGTGCACCACCAGCTATTATTCATTTAAGAGCGATATTTGATCCACCAACTCTTGGAAACTTACCCGAAGGTATGCGGTCTCCAGCGATACTAGTGGATTTGATTCCTGGAACTCTTCAACTTCTTGATCAGCGAACTGATGCAACTGAGGCATTCCTGGATCATCCTTGAGTCGGCGTTTATTGTTCGCCAGATATTGGTCCAAACCTCTTAATGTGAGATACAGCATTCGAAGATTGGTTGCTTCCGAGTTGAATTGATGCTGATGGTCTTCTGGTAACGCGTCTGCACAACTATTCCACATTCGCTTAGCTTCCTGGGGACTTACAGTATGGCAGAATGACTGCAAATAGATGTCGAGTTGTCAAATCTGGAAAGTAATTGCTTCATGCATTGCATGCAACGATGCCATTCTTCATCGCCCTTTAGCAGCCTTAGAAAAATTCTGCGACCCGGATTCGAACCAGGAACCTAGACTATCATGGCCGACGCCTCTACCAATTGGGCTATCGCACACACCACGGATAGCCAAGCTGTCTCAAGGTGTCTTAAAGACACCTAAGTTGTCACGGTTGAAAGCCCAATTGGAGACGGGAACCTGGCCCGCAGATCGACAACCTAGCCCAACTTGATTGTCTTTAAGACACCTTGAGACTGCTTGGCTGTCCGTGGTGTCTGCGATAGCCCAATTTGTAGAGGCGTCGGCCATGATAGTCGAGGTTCCTGATTCGAATCCGGGTCGCAGAATTTTTCCTTCCATTTTTCAATTGAAAAATCATTACCTATGCTTGGAGAGCATCTCCAGTTTATAATTATTATTATTTATTAGCCTTAGAGCTTCTGAAGCCTCCTGGAAACTATTTTGCAATGCACCAATAACTTTTCGAAGATCTTCAAATGACTTTGGACCCGAACATAGCTAGCAATTGATGCTGTCGACTTCCATACTCCGTTGGATTCGCAAAGGCTTCTTCGACTTCCGAGATTGTCTGAAATTTTCGCTTCGTCGGCGCTATTAGCCTATTCATTAGGAATCGTTAATAACACTGTTTACTAATTGTCATTACACGCATCAAACAATTACCGAGCTATTTTTCGAATCTTCCACACTTAGAATTGAAGTAGATAATTGGTGTTATATTGTTAAAAAGAAAGGAGATTTTTAATTGTTTTCTTTTGTCAAGTCATTTATACGCTGTCCAACGAAAGAAAAACTGGGCGTGTCTAATTAAATTACCAATTTCAATTGTTAGACATTGTTGCTAAATAAAATTAACAATAATTAACAATTGAAATTGGGAATTTAACTGGACACGCCCAGTTTTTCTTTTGTTGGACAGAGTATACTTTAGTTAGCATCACGGTCTATAGATATTCATGGTCATCGAGCTTCGGCCATTTTCCATTGTTTCGAGAAGCTAAGGAAAACAGATCGCGGCAGGTGCCGCATATATCGCACTAGGGCCGACCGTGACCTGCGATACAGGTTTTTCATTGAAACTGAAAATGAAAGTAAAGTTTCCGTCTGTCGATAGGGCGGCGCTGCAGGCGTATTTGGGCCGATTGTACATGCAGCGCCACTTTTCAATAGAGTTCCCGCCCTATTAGGAGCTAGAAACTTTAGCTTCATTTAAACAAAGGAGCTCGATGACCATGAATATCTATAGACCGTGGTTAGCATTAAAGCCCGTCGTACGACGGGTACCACAACAGTCGAATCTGTAAATTTGATTTTAATTTAATTTTTTTTATTATGGCCTATTGTTGCAGAAACTTTGCTTTGCATGAGATATACATTGTTGGTCTGCGCATATTGTTCCTCATGCACTGTTCCTCATCCAATTCGTCATGTTGTCATATTTTTCCAAATGCGCTCAGATTACAAGAAGGAAAGTACATTATATTGAGCTCAGGATTTCCGTTCCCACAAACAAAGGGAAAACCTCTGTCCTTCCCTCCTTTCTACACTGTCACAAATTATAAGACCAGATGGAAATTAAACATTTTGGTCAAATGCTGAAATGATTTTAATTTTCACCTAATGTACAGTATTAGTGACAGAACATGAATGTTGTTTATGAACTAATAATCTATTTATTCATTACTATCTAGTCAAACAACCAAACAAATAAAATTGCACTGTTTCAAAGTTATAAGACCGCCACAATGATTTTCCTTTTTGCGAATGGAATATGCTCACGTAGTTTAAATTTGCATATTATTAACTTTAGATACAACCAATATAAACGTAGCATTTGAGTTGGTGCAAAAATTGCAACAAAACAACGATGCGCTGGAGCACAGAGCTGTCAGAGATTGAAATACACCGAATCCATCGTTCGCATCGATCCGGGAAGTCAGAAAGAGAAATTTCCACCTTGGTTTGTCGCACCCTCACTGCCCGAGATGAACGATGTATTTTTCCCTTGCAATTCAATAAATGTCTACACGTCAAATTCCAGCTGCAATAGGGACAAGCACCACTCACTCAACAGTTTCGAGTAGCCTACAATCAAATCATTTGGTTGTCAAAGAAAAGATAAAGGCGATGCCACAGCTTCACAAAGCAGCACGGTTGGAATGATTCAGAGAACGAAGGCACTGGACATCAGAATGGCACAATCTTGTTTTCTGACAAGAACAGGTTCTGCTTAGACGGTCCGGACGGAGATTCATACTATTGGCATGACGGAAGGAAAAGCCAGAGAGATTGCGCCGTCATTAGGATGGTGGATCTGTGATGGTGTGGGGCGCCATCGGATATTGTGGAAATCTGATCTTGTGAAAATACACGAAAAAATGAATGCAGTGAAATACTCGGAAATGCTATTCTACCAATTAATTCCTTTTGGACTACTCACTGGAGGCGATAATTGATGTTTCAAACGGGACAATGGTCCGTGCCAATGCTGCACGAATCAATAATTTTGTGGTATCAAGATCAACAAATCAAATGCATTCCATGGCCACCTCATGGTTTACAATGTTTACAGACAAAACCGTCAGTTTTCAAATGTGAAAGAGTTTTCGGTGGCAGTGTATCCTGCCTGGGATACAGTGAAGCTCACAGACATCCAAAAGTTAATAGAGTCAATGTCTGATCGGTTAGGTTAAGTTGAATCGCTCGAACGCTGCCATCGATGGAACCCCTCTGCAGACACGGGAGACAGAAAGTTATGTCGGAAGTTGGATATCTTCTATTAGATGGGAAATGATGGCGGATGGCTCGCCTCTCGCTCGGGTAGTCGCCCCCATCCCAGTAAAATTTCGTCTCGGCTCACTCCGCGGACAGCACATCCCCTCTTGACGACTCGAATTTGCTGTCATCTCGCTCAACGTGGCTAGAGCTCTTTCTTATGTTTTGGCGGGCTTGGTTATAAAAAGTTTGTGGCTTGTAACGAAATAGTTTAGGAGCATGGCAAGTAATAATGGATTCTTTATCATAAGGTTCAAATAGTCAACGACTGGCCTACCTCCTTTCCTTGGCCCTTTTCGGCACGACGGTGTTGCCATTAAAAGTTCGCACACCGGCACGTGTTGGTTCCCACGTCGTCATCTCAGCCGAATTTTCGCGTCCTCATGAAGCGGTGAATCCTCTTCGGCTTTTCCCTGGCTCACTCCCACTTTCGTGTTCGTTCGCCGCCGACTGCCATCTCCAGTATTTTCCAGACTCGAACGTCGTGGATTTCCGTCCTCACTGATTCATCGCTTCTACCTTCTTCTCTTCATTTTCCTTTTCTCAGTTTTATCTATCAAAATTAATCTATCATTAATTCTTCTTCTAATATCTACCAATCCAGAACTCCATCGCTGTATCTTCTTCTGGTCACGACCATTTATCCCGCGAGAGATTCCCCGACGAGAATCATTGCTCGCCTCTGAACCTCGCTTTCGCGATGGATAATGTTCCATCCTCATGTCATCAAATCTGCCTGATTTGTCATCCACTTGGATCTAATGACATGACACCTAAACGCACCTAATCTAATGCGTCTCCCTCATCCACAATACAGTCCCGTTGATTTTTTTCCTTAGTCCTTGTTTGAATTCCAAAATAAGAGGTATTCGCTTTCACATGTGCATCCACCGGGTAAGCAGTACGTTGAAAAGACTATATTCAGTTAGATTAAAACTAAAAATGCATACGTAGCATTTGGAAATGTCTTCCCCCCCCCCTCTGCCTGACATAGAAACAATCTGATCATTAAAATTGTTTACCGGAAAATTTATTATTATTAAGGGGATCATAATTCATTTCCAACTCCTTTTATATTTTCATAGATAAAATTTATTATTTTTCCTCCAGGTGGTGATGGTAAAACATTTCTGTACTTAACATTTCTGTAAAAGTTTAGAGTGCTTTCAAAAACTTCTGTTATTTGTAAGTAGACTATGCAATGTTGAGTGATATACGAACTAGGGTAAGTAAACGCTTCTTAATTTTTTTTATATACTAGGGAAAAGCCATTAAGTAACTTACAAATGGATATAGAAATGAAACAGATAAGAGTACCGACTTGAAAACTACTTTTATTTCTCCACATAATTTTCCTGTACAACGAGGCACATGTCCCATCGTTTTACAAGCCCCTCAAAACCAGCAGCATAAAGTTCTTTGGGCTACTATCTGAACTAGGCGGCGAATACCCTTTGTAAAGCTTGAAGCCGAACAAATGGGCTAGAATATGGACATTTACTTTTTATTCTAAACTCTATAAAATTCTATAAAATGAGAGAGCAAGTGTAAATCAAAGCTGCCATATATTTCCATTGATAATGATAGAGACAAACATATAAATATAAAATATTAATAAATTAAAATTAAAAAGCATCTAAACAAGCATTTAATTAATTTTATACTTTTACACCTAAACACCTACTTCAATTGATTGAGTATAAATATCTATACGTTGCAGTTTGAGGAAAACTTAGTATGATATCATGACATAAACGAAATTCGTGTTATATTCCATATGGAAAATGAGACTAAAAAAATGAAAACAAATCCCACCTGTTCTTCATGGCTGTTTCGAAGTAGAAAAAACAATGTTTATTATAAATCTCATAATGGATGATACCCAATGTTCCAGCCATAAAAAGAGAGACCCATATATAAAGTGAAAGCAATATGAAAAAATTATGTAGTTCCATTTGTTTGAAGCAAATCTGAGACATGATTTCTATACCTACTATGTTATAGTTAAACAATTCATATTATATTCTAAATTAAGCTTATATCATTTGAGTATTATATCAATGAAATTTTACTTATGACATATGCGCCTATTAGAGACTTCATGAGCTTCAGAGTTTGCATGAATAATGATCCCATAAAGGTGGATGTCTTAAGTTTTATAGAATACTGAAAAATCGTATAAATGAAGAAAGTTTTATTAATTGATAAGCACGTGTCTGAAAGTCATAGTTTACATCCTTAACAAGCTCTCCCTTAGCTTTCGAAACATGTCTGAAAACTTATCATTTTGTTCCAATATTTATTACAAAGCAATATTTGAATTATCAGTTTATAAACGGGCATAAGAACAGGCAGCTGGGAAAAAAAAGAGGAAACGTAAATGGGAAATAATTTGATTTGACTAGCAATTTGTTTTTATTAATATTATTATTATTATAATTTTCTTTGTCAGATATTTTTAATGATAAGCCTATTCGTCTCCTTAGTTAAATATCTTTGTTTTCTTTTATTTAATCTTTCCCGCTTCAGACCTCCGTCTGTTGGGATCAGATGCGTCTAATGATATGCATATCATTATTATTATTAGCATTATAACGAACAGATAGTATCAAATTTATGTTGGCATAAGCATAAATTTTATATGTTTAAAAGAACATATTCTATTCTATAGAAATAGAATTTCTATCCACGTTCTGTCTATCTACAGATGGTATTAAACGGTTCCGCTAGAATATTGCTTAGATGTGTGCTGCGCTACAAATGGGCTCATATAGAAATTTATTAGCAAACAAAGGAAAAAAAGATTCTTAAAAAAAATTGTGCATTTTGTGAAAATTATTGTTAACAACTTAACATTTTAGTCCCATCCAATAAAAAGTTGTAAAATCACAAAATGATGTCACTCTTATCTGGAAACCCTTTATATAAAAAAAAGTTATTGAAGCCTTAACTAGATAATGTAATTTTTTATAAAATGTAACAGCGTTTTAAATAGCACTAAATTTAATTTAATAATCAGCGTTCTTATTTTACTTAGCCAAGTGAAATACACTGAGTGAGCATATTATTATGACCACCCTGTCAGTATCTCATTGGGCCACCTTTTGCCTTTAATACTGCGGTGATTCTTGGTGGCATTGATGTATTCCACCTTTTGCCTGATGGATAGCACTGTCTAGTTGTGCTAGATTGGACGGTGGTGGATCCAGCCGTCTGATGGTTCGTTCGACTTCGTCCCACAAATGCTCAACTGGAGTGAGATTTGGAGATTGTGGGGGCCATCGAATTAAGGTAAAGTCCCCCTCATGTTCCTGGAACCGCTCCTGCATAATATACGAGCTCTGTGGCATGGCGCATTGTCTTGCTAGAAGTAGCCATCTCCATTGGGGTACGCCATCAACAGGACATGGTGGGCTTGATCGGCGTCGATACGGAGGTATGCTGTGCCATCCAGACGTTGTTCAACACGTATTAACGGACCCAACCCATGCCAAGAAAACATTACCCAGATCATAACACCGCCCGCACCGGCCTGAAGGGTTGTACTCATGCATGCGGGGTCCATGCTTTCGTGCTGCTTCCGCCAGATTCTCACGCGGCCGTCTGCGTGATGTAACTGGAATCGTGACTCGTCAGACCACACGATTTGTTTCCACTGCTCGATAGTCTAGTCCTTGTAATCCTGAGCGATTTGGAATCGTTTCTGCTTGTTGGCTGCAGACAGCAAAGGTGTGCGGATAGGTCTTCGGCTTCCGTATCCCATGCGATGCAGTGTGCGGCGGACTGTGCATTCAGAGACCGTTTTGGAGGATCCCTGATTAAGGTCAGCAGTGGTTTGATGCACAGTTCACAGTTATCCTATACCAATCGTGACAGTCTCCGATTATCAACCATCCGCGAGCGGCCACAACGCGAACGTTCAGACCCAGTCTTCCGGCTAACCGTCCAGTCTTTAAATACTTTAAAGACAGCTGCTCTTGAGCACCGTAAGAATGCTGCTGTTTCGCTGCTACTCGCTCCATAGCTCCGAGCACCTACAATCATCCCGCGTTCGAAGGCTGTTGATCGCGTCGTTTACACATAGTTGAAGAATGGAACACGTCTACCGTTGTCGACGACACTCAGCTTCTTTTTTTATATTGGCCCGGCTCGCTAGCAACATTGTGGCGACGTCCGTGCGCGCATTTGCATAAACATGTCAGGTGGTCATAATAATATGCTCACTCAGTGTATTTTCATATTATTGTTTGAGAGGCAGTAGAGGTTTATTATTTAGAGCAAAGCAAACTTTGAAAAAGAATAACTCAAGAATTAATAAATGAGGATAAGTTTAAAATATTCTCTACCGTGAATGATCATCGAAAAGATCGTTCCTTGCTAATAAAACTACTAAATGATAGACAATGAGCAAACCGTGGCAGAAGATTGGTGGTGGCTGAACAGACGTAATGCAGCAATTTTTGAGCACATAAAATTTGATTACTTCCAACTTTTTAACATTTCAAAATTCATTCACAATTATAAATTATATCCCCCCCTCCTGAGATACATACGCTTTCTTGGTCCTTTAATCTCAAAAAACGATCCATATATACAGTGTGTTTTATCAAACATACCAGCAAAAATTCAATGAGTGATTTTTTGAGTTATCTTTTGTCTTTTGATTTTCAGAATGTCGCTTTGTTTCGAAGATACAGAGCGATAAAGGTTTTTCGACAAAAACAATATTTCATCACCTAATATTTCGTGTAAAGCTTCTTAATGTACAATAACTGCTGAAAATGATTACGACCAGCTAGGATGCATGAATCCAATCTTCTCCTCATTGACTGCCAAACTCTTTCATAAACACAAGGTTTGTTTCTTATTGCATTACACCCATCAATTATCCGATATCTCAAATCTTCTACATCTTCCACTGGTGTACGGTAAACTAACGACTTCAGATGGCCCTATAAAAAAATTGTTACGCTAGGATTCCCATTAAACGACCTACACAACCATGCCAAAAAATATTTCAGGTTGAATTATAGTTGATGTAATATAGTTGAAGATAGTTGATATAACTATACAAAAGGTCATTTGTATAAGGTTCATTTAATACAGTTGAATTTCCTTCTATTTAGTTATAGGAAGTAAGAATTTCAACAAACGATACCAAAGGTCTTTTATCGCTAACTTGTTTTATCTCTTGTTTATCTTTTATCCTTCTGAATATTATTTATATTAATGTACAGTTATAGGTATTTTTTCCAATTCATTTACATCGTACACTGTTTCAGCGACATAAAAAAATAAAACTGGTCCGAAAAATCTATAAGTAATGTTCAGACAGTTCCAGGAGTGCTTGGTCGGTGAATAAATGATAGCAAAAAAAATGATGCCTAGTAAAACTGGAGGACCAGATTGTCTACTGCATAATTAATAGATCTTTCAAGATTTCTAAAATTTTCAGGAACTTTAAAGACATTGAAAATGGGCAATTATGATTATGCAAGAAAACAAGCATATGGATAAAACACTTCCACATAAAAGAGGATTTTGGTGGTTTAAAGAGTTTATTAAAGATTGGCATTAAACACTATAGAAGTTAGACTGGGGTTGCGATTGTTACAAAGACTAATAAAGGTGATAGTATGTAACAAACCGGTATTTTGTTGGCAAGGCCCTTTTAAGTAAAAACTCGTAAATAAACTAGGTTCTATTTCACTCCATTACAAAACGATAAGAGATCAAAGTTTTAAAAGTGTTTAATAGTTAAAAACGCAAAATACTGTCAGTCCATTAACAACAGAAATCACTTGTTTAATAGAAATATAAGACAGCCAAAACTGTTGGCACTAGGATAACAACAAAAAAAGAAAATAAATCACTAGTTCACATAAATGAATTTTATAAAATAATGAACGGGACCCACGCGCAGTTTGCGCGGTTATTAGTTTTATCAGATTAAATTCATTCAAATTGTTTCGTTTGATGAACTCACATTTCCTCCTTTATTCATAGTTTTGTGATTGAATGATGATAAAAATTGTTGCTCAGACGTGTGCTTTTCAGTTCCGGCGTGTGCTTTAAGTGAGCGCCAACAATGCTTAAACGTGCAACAACAATGCAAAACTGTTTCCGTGACGAACCCACATGTTCTCCTTTATATATAGTTGGATAAGTGTACAGTGGCCTTGCTAGATGTTATTTTCACATGTTGTTTCTCACTGTAGAAGGAGACAGAGCCCAGAAAAGTACGCAACAATAGATGTTTTCTTTTCTTCCTTTGTTGATAATCACTTGTTTTTTGACAAAGTCAAAGTTAATACAATTATTCCAACAGATGGATTGGTCGTCAAGGTCCCATCGCTTGGAATCCGAGACCCTCTGAAATAAGTCTTTAGATTTTTACCTTTGGAGTCATCTAAATTAGCTAAACTATACTGTTGACATCAATACTCGTGAAGAGTTTTTCCAGCGGATAACTGATAGTTCGTGTTTGTATATTCAGGCACAAGAAGCACATTTTGAGCAATTGTTATACAGAATCGTATATTCTCTTTTGCTTTTAAATTAATCGTTTTGTCCCCCATTAATAAAACTTTGATCAGTTTTAATTCTGTACCAAATTGAAATCAGAACTATGTTCATATGAGATTTTATGCTTAATCTACTTCTACAAACAGCTGTCGAACTTCGATATACACTCATTGTGAATCACCCTGTATAAGCGCGTCACCACAATTATCTCTTTTCGGTTGGAATTACGTCATAGCATTGCCTAGAAATTTCGTACTGCTGCAAATAGCATGTCTACCTCATCCATCAAACGATCGTGAGTGCACTAGGACATATGAGTTTTTTACTTATTCCTCCTTTGAAATCTAAGATAAGAGAAATTCGCTTTCATAATTCAAAAGGTATGCTGAAGGCGTTTATGAGAAAAATGGCTATTATCAAATCTTCGAAAATTGAAGACAGGGTTGCACAAGTACATCCAACGAGAGGAAAGGTAGAACTGTGAACCAATGTATAGAACTCCTCCCTCACCTGACGTAGAACTTAACTCGTCATAAAAATTGTTCACAGGAAATTATTTTTATTTATGCCATAAGTCGCTTCTAAGCCCTTTTTCCGCTTCCAATTAATTATTTTTCCTCCAAGTGGTGATGATAAACATTTTTGCACTTGGTGGAATTCGCACTTGATAAAAGCTTTGGAATTTGTTCATAAACTTTCTATTAGTTCGAAGGTTTAGATTTTGCAATGTAAAGTGATATAAGAAATAGTAAGTAAAAGCTTCCTAAATTTTTACATATGAAATGGATAAGTTATATTTTTATCTTAAACCACATTCTACTTGATTTGTAAAAGTCTGTTTTGAGCATGTACTGCAATTTGAAGTTTGGAGGATAGCTTGTTCCATATGGAAAGTGAGATTGAAAAGTATTTTTTTTGTCGAAACACCTTTATCACCTTGTATTTTCGAAAGAAATCGGCATTCTGAAAATCATCAAAAGATATAAGGTTCTTTAAATAATCCAAAGAATCACCCCTTGAATTTTTACCGTATGTATATTACGTTCTCAGTTTCCTTTGGTTATACTTTATGTGTTAATGTTATGATATCTCTCACTTCAATTTTTAGATTTGAAACTGCCTTACAGAGCTGGAACTTTATTACTTACTAGGGAAAAATCATGGCAAATGATAAGAAGAACGAAATCATTCAGACGACCGAAGAGAATTCAGATCAAGTACAGAGACACATAGAAACTTTAAGAGAACTACTTTCGAGTAGGTAAACATTTTGCTTCTCTAATATTAAGATATGTAAAATTTTTAAAAAATAAAAAAGTTCATTCATTAAAATGCCTTTCCTGTCATTCTGAAATTCCATTAATGAATTACGACTCCCAAAATTTGATCTGATGCAATTTAATTTTTAAAGCAGTGAGAAAGCAAGTTCAATCAAATTTACGTTTGTTCAATACAATTTATGGTAACGATTTGGAGAAGAAAGTTTACGAGGAAAACTTTTTTTTTTTCCACCAACGATCGCATTCTATTTGGTGACCCTAGTTGTGGAATATAGCCCTGCACCGTATCTTTCACTCTACAATAGATATCTGCAGAATGTCGAGGCCGATGGGGTTCCATTCCTGTTTGCAGGCTTTCCAGAGACTCTCAATGGTTTTTGAACGGCGTCGAACAAAGGGCTCGTTTCAATAATCCAAATCCACAGAATTCCATCTGGGATGCATTTGGAAACTTAACGGGGATATCATGAAAGGGTATAATGTGAATTCCAGTTTTATCTTCCAAATCCAACATAAATTGAACGGTTGAGATAGATGTATGGCTGAATGCTTTGTCTTGATGCAATGCGGAGATTCCCTCGCGGAAAATTGGACTGAGAACGAGCTACTGATTTCCTTAACCTCCCTGCCAACTCTTCTGATTTTGAGCTTGCTGTGTACGAGTGTCCCGCAATCAACATAAATACCTTTGAAAAATTTGGACCTCTTTATTAAGTAGCGGAAGAATGTAGCAATTTTCGCAATGTCCATCTGTCTGTCCATCCGTCCCCTTCATAATTTCCGCATTTTTTGAGATTGAAGGTTGAAAAAAAGAATGTAGCTTACTATGGGCATGCGCACTTTCACTATTTAGTTTGGTTTTGATTGGCCTACTGGGGTCGGAGTTTCGGGGGCGGAAATTAGAGGGGGCCAAAAGATATACGCGTATTTATGCATATAATGGAATGAAATTCGGTTTGCAGATTTATCTAAGCAAGATCAATGAGGTCGGAATTGTGGGGGTGGCAGTTACTTGGTCTTTAGAACTATGGCAACATATGGCATCTCATACATCATTCGATCGGAAATGATGAGAAACGAAAGAAGATAGAGCTCTTTTACACTTTCTAAATACTACGTTCGAGAAAATCAATTTTTCGATTTAAAAAATTGGTGGAGGGGTAAACAGTGAGATAGAAGGGTAAAAATAGATGATCTCAGGGTTCTGCTACTTTCCTATACCTTCCTCGGGAGGATTAACTTCTTGTTTATGTCTTCTCTCCACGTGGATGGTAGAAAATCACACGAGGTATGTCGCAATCGTTGAGGTAGACGTAGGCTTCATCCAAAGTGATATCGTATTTCTATGCTTCTGCTGCGAGGTAACTCTCAGAGCCTCGACAGTTCCTCTTCCTTTCTGCGACGTGGCAGTAGCTTATGAACACGACTCTTGTGACGCTTTTCCAGTTGCATATCTTTGTTTATTATTTTATTTATGGTAACGTGTGAAGTTTCTACAATGTTTGCGATCCATCTTAGGGTTGATGTATTTTCCATCTTGACCTCTCGATGACCTGTGGTGTTCGGCTTATGGGAACTTGAGAATTTTCCTGTTACTTGCTGGGATTTTTCTTTTCCATCAATATAGCAGATGTGCCTTTCTTCGAAACAGAGAAATTTTCCAATAAGGTCCGATTTTCGGAGACATTTTTTAATGATTTCGAATGAAACAACAATGCCGATGTAATAGCATCATTTCAGGTGCTTTCTGTCACGTGACCAGCAGCATTTACGCAATAGATCGTAATCAACCTTCTGTATGACAGTATTTTGCTTGCTTATAATTCCCGTATTAATGGCGTGATTGTATTAACATTTTAGAAACATAGTTTCAGGCTCATTATTTTCAATCTCAATGCCTGTGCAGTCAAGATACTCAATTAAAGAAACGTTTAAGATCAAAGTCCAAATAGGTACAGTGCATTTTTCTAGCTTGTGCTCACGCCTCAGGATTGGGAGTTTTCTTTGAATTATGATAAGAGTTCACTCACCACCGCAGTTTTCATCAATATAAACCTGCTTGAATTCCAGATGGAAGTCGCAATTCAGCCATGAAGATATATTCTGATTCCAAAGTTGTTCCGTCTCTTGTTGGCGATGAAGAAGGCTACTCGTCTAAGCAGTTGATGGAATGGAGGAGATCCAAGGTTGTCTTCTATCTAGTAAATTCTTCTATGGTCAATAGCGTTGATGCGTCAAATGCTTCCAATTCTGTTGACACCAGGTTTAGAATGTCTAAAGAATGACTGGCAAGGGAAATCGACTTCATGGCTCATAAAAAGACTGTATTATGGTAACGTCTGCACGTATTATTATGTGCGCAGGCATCAAGATGGGCTCTCGTACACGACTTAACATCTTCGACAGGAAAGCCAAGGTGTACTGGATCTTCACCAATATGTGCGACTTTTCAGGGTCTTTGCTGGCCAAGAATCTCTGTACGTGCACGACAATACTAGGGCTTGTTTGTTGTACGATTACTTGCAATATGAAGACATCCATCAATTCTTGAATATCCCTTAATGTTCATAAATTGTAAAGCTTTCCTTTTGGTTTTCCCCACAGATGACAAAGATTTGTTCGCTCCTACTGACGATTTTTCTCTTTTGATCTTCCTTCGCTCAATGGAGTTCGATTGCCTGGGCACTTTTAAATTGATGCAAAAATATTACCAGCTG
This sequence comes from Rhysida immarginata, assembly GCA_023313115.1. Taxonomy (NCBI): domain Eukaryota; kingdom Metazoa; phylum Arthropoda; class Chilopoda; order Scolopendromorpha; family Scolopendridae; genus Rhysida; species Rhysida immarginata. Next base: position 763,685 of record JAHWFO010072353.1, read on the forward strand.
CGAACTGATCATCCGGAAATTTGCTCGAAGGTGTGTCCATCAGAACTTATCGTGGCATTTGACAGAAACATGTTCAACATACTGCCCAAACATGATCAATATGGACGGTGCATCGTGGTTTATAAAGTTGGTAAGAAATATTCAATTTTAAGAGGTATAATTTTCTCACACTGAAATTAAGCGCGAGATTTTTCAATACTTAACTTTGATGGGAACTGTTTTATATTTTTAGACGGATGGGACCCGAGGCAGGTCACTGTGATTGAATTGATTCGTGCCTTCCAGTTCTGCCTAGAAACGGCCCTTCAGGACGAAACAACACAAAAGAATGGCATCGTCATCATTTTCGACTGGAAGGATCATTCGTGGAGGCAATTTCAATACACCCGCCCCTACAGTTCTATGCTTGGCGTGCGGCTTTTATTGGTAAGTAAAGAATACCGAGATCACCACTTTTTTACTACAGAAAAATGCAGGCTAACAGTTTAGTCGGAAAAAAGAACCAATATACAGACTATTTATTTTGAAGTGATCTACCCAAATATTCACAAATTTATTAAAATTGTCAACAATTTGCTAATACAATGTTGTAGGAAAGAGAGGATCCGCTGCCTAAAGCTCACGTCAAATTTGATCTTTGAACTCTTTAAGGGGTCAAATCATAACCTAACTTTTTAACCGTGTAAGATACAACAAAAATGGCAATGGAAAATTTGTAGAGCACATCATGTTCACCCCTAAATCATCCTTTATACAAAACTTATTTCTTTATTTCACAAAAAGTTACAGAAAATGCTCAATTTGGTTATCATCTGAAATAATACATAACAAAATCCTAACACCTGGTTTTCATGCACATTAATAAAGACAAGTTTTCAACTCATCCGTTGATACACAGCATCCTTCCTATAATCCCCAAAAAATCTATGGTGGCCTTGGGGGACACCGAACAGGACCAAACCGTTCTATCCAATTTGTTCCAAAAGCACTTCTCAAGATTTGAGATACTTCAGTAGTTCTGTGGGATGGTGCCCCATCTTGCTGGAACTATACTTGACGAAGTTCAGCGAAAGACAAACGTGCTGCTCAATCACAAACCACATTTTGAATAATAAGGTTAGCTTATCGTGCACCAGTCAATGCATCCTCGTAAAAAGATTGGACCTATTACTGTCGAATTATACATCCCGCAGCAGACGTTAGTTGACGTCTGTATTGATGGTTTGTATCCCTGAAAAAGTGTGGTTTGGTTAGTGACCAGAAATGTAAATTATAATTATTTATAATATCATCTTGCTGTGAACGTGGACTCATCTCTCTACAGAATGCGCTTATTATGCACTCAACACTCTACAGATTTATTAAAATGAGTGTTGACGTCTAGCTTAGCAAGCACAAAGTTACAAAAATCCATCCTCAACTGTTGGTCCTGCTCTCTTTCAAGTTAGATGGTATGGATGATACTTATGTTTGATAACCCATATTCCGAAGACATATTTCTAAAACTTCCATGAGGATTTGCTTCAAATAGGCAATCACATCAATGTCATTAATGGTTCTCTGTAATTGTCTTATAGGATCACGTTGATGTACACACCCTGGTTTTCGTAATCTGTTTATTACTCAAGAAATTATGCAATGTGTGACATCGGGTTGAGGAAATCTAGTGGAATCTTCCGGTGCAGCAGCATGAATTCAAATAATTAAAAAATAATTTAAATTGTAGAGTCTAGTATTATTATTATCATTGTTTGGGGAAGCCAAACTCGTATCAAGTCCGGAAGCCAATCCCAGAGGCGGACCCAAAAGAGGGCCAAAGCCCAAGGGACTCAAATGCGAGGGAGGGAAAGTTATGCACTCGTGGGAGTATTGATTTTTGGGTGTAGGAATTTCCTTACTATGTGACAGGTGTTTAGAATTGTGGCTTTCTGTAAGGTTTTGTATAAGTGTGGGTTTAAATTTAGTGTTGACAGGCTTTTGTGTAGCGAATGTGGAATAACCCCAGTGGCAGAAACAACGGTAGGGACAGTGTGTACTCTGTTAACTCCCCAAAGGCGTTTTATATCATGTGCAAGATCCGTATATTTAGTGATTTTGTCGGTGTATGTCTTGTGTGTGTTGGGGAATGGAGATATCAATTATGTAAGTCACTTTGTTGTGCTTATATACTAGTGTAATGTCTGGTCTGTTATGAGGGATAGTTTTGTCAGTGATTATAGCTGTGTCAAAATATAGTTTATGTGTGGTGTTCTCTAAGACAGTGTCGGGGATATATTTATAGTAAGGAGTGTGAATGTCCCTTAGCTTGTGTATCTTAGCTAGATGTTGATGTATGATGTTGGCTACCTGGTTATGTCTATGTAAATAATCTGTCTGCGTGAGTATTATTAGTATTTTTTTTTTATTTTTATTTATTTTTTTACCTGTCTAGTTTACTTTATTATAACAAAAACATTGTTATATTCACCATAAATTATAATCATTTCCATCATATGGGCATTACTATAGGCAGGCATTTTTGATTATTTGTATCCATCTAATGTGTGCATAACAACATTTGATTAGGAATTACCTTTTTACTCTTACATGTTACTAAAAATAACAAGGGACCTTAAGAGATAAGTTATGTAAAAATGGTGATTTCGGAATAAATATGGTGTGTTCTAGAAGTTTCCAATTTTTACTTTTGTTGTATCTTACACGGTTAAAAAGATACGCTATGATTTGACCCCCCTAAAGTGGTAAAAGGTCAAGTTTGACGTGAGCATCAGATTGCGCATCCTCACTTTCATATAGCATTGAAATAAGACTGCTGATAATTTTAATAGATTTGCAGATATTTAGGTGGATCACTTCAAAGTACACGCCCTGTGTAAAAATACATAAAAGAATATACCATGGGAAAATATTTAAAGGTTGTGAATAGATAGATGTATTTCCTATAAATTAAGTACGAGGGTTGGACGAAAAGTACGAAAAGTTGCAGTTTCCTCCATGGCTGCAACTTTATTTGTTAACCGATTTTCAAATTTCTAATTGTACCTGATATTTACATTTTTCCTCTATGTATTGCATTATTCACTTCTCGACATAGTCCCTATCCCTTTCCAAGCATTGACTAGTAGGGTGAACCCATTGGAGAGGAAATCCGAGGGTTATTGCCGACACGAGGATTGAATGGCAGCTTTCACCTCGTCGTCAGAACGCAACCCATATCCCTTAAGGTACTCTTTCTTCTTTGGGAAGTGGTGAAATTCGCAAGGTGCAAAGTCGTTCATCTTTGAAATGCAGTTTTTCATCTTTGTACTGTAGGCGCTGCAACGCCTCTTGTGTGTGGCGATCGCGTGCGGGCGGGCGTTATCGTGCTGCAGAAGAGGGTCCAAAGATGGAGGCAGTACTTTTCGATCAACCTTTAATTCTGAATCTGAAATTTGAATCTGAAATTTCTTTATTGATACAGACAATTTTACTAAGCAACTGCTTTACTTTAAACAAGTCCATGAGCCTGAAACGTAAGAATAGGAGGATAAAATATCGTTTAATTTAAAATTACTTACACTATCATACTTTTTCCCCTTATTGTTCTAGGAATGTGTGCCTGCTCGTTATCAGGCTCTTCATATGGTCAATCATAGCAAAATCTTTGATTTTTTATATGCCATTCTTCGTAGGTTTCTTTCCGAGGAAACTCGGAATAAGGTGATAAGCATGCTTTACAACTAAATATTTTATCTATACTGTCCGGGACTCAAGAGAAGACCTCTGAGTTGCACAATTCCACCACTACACGGCAGAAACGTTTGCGTGAGTTCATTTCTAAAAAGCTTGAATAGGGATATTGCAATTGTTGTTTAAAAGACGCGCGCAACAAAAACAACGCAGACACGAGGAGAGACAAGATGCGAGGCAGTGGTGAAATTGTGCAACTATTGAGGTCTTCTCTTGAGTCCCGGACAGTACGTAAATATATCATGACTTTCATTTACTTTTCTTTTTCTTAGATTTTTCGGCACGGCACTAACTGGTCATCTCTCCACAAGCATATAGACCCGTCCATTCTTCCAGCTGAATATGATGGCACGTGGAATTCCAAAGACGGCGGTCACGCCGAGTTCATCCAAAAGCTCATCGCCTGTGACGACTATTTCATGGAGGAGTCCAAATACCGCTATAAAATAAAAACGAAAAGAAAAAACTGAACAAAGAGAAGGGTTATACGGTTTCTTAACTTTTTTTTTCAATATTACCAAACGTTATGCAATTTTAAACCTAAAAATTTTAATGCCCAACAAATGGTAGAGTTGGAATTGGGAAATGGAAATTACAGTTTTTTTCCCAAGAAGGGACACCATTGGAACTGATATTTTGCCCCCTAAAAAGACGTGCCCCTTCGGAAGTTCATTTAATTCTTATACGAAATAAACTGATGAAAATAAAGTTTGAAAGTTTGTAATTTTGTAATATACAATACGTGTTAGCTTTTTTATATTAACAATAAACAGGATAAGCATATATGGTTTGATTTATGAATATTTTTCCTCTATAAAAATAATATAAATTTTTTATTCAGACGACATTTGAAAACCTTCATGAATCTGAGAAATTACAATGCTTCGAAGCAAAAATCCTCGGTTATTCGCCTCTCAAAAGATTTTCTCTTTGTCGATTTCATGAAAATTCAGGTGAATTTACAAATTTTTGCTTGAAAAAATTTTTGCTTGAAAAATTTTTGCTTGAAAAAATTTGCTTACAGGTGTTACTGGAGATCAGCGAGTTAGAAATTATTTGATCCTTTTCATATAAGATTTTTTTCAGATTTGTTCAACTTTCTAATTCTAATGAAGAAATTAATTACAGATTATATTTAAAATCGGCTTCAGCGAAAGAAAAATTAATTCCTTAAGATAAGACTGCAGGATGATCGTCTCCTATTATCAACCCTCCGCTGGGTGCAGTATGATCGAAATGATGCAAACGAAATGGAAGTAGACAAAAAAGTAGGATCCGTTGACTCAAGAATCAATGCAGACCAATTAGATAAAAAATAATATAGATCATCCTTAAAATACGTAGCGCAAAATTGGCTCATTTTTTACACAATCCGTCCTCCTTGTAACGCACCCATAACCTTTTTCATGAGGCCTTTTTAAGATTAGGCGTACTAAAACAAATGATAACAAAATTTTTCATTTTTCATTTCCATAAAGTTATTTCATCCATTAGGTTATGTCATTTCTTTTAGATGTTAAAATTCTAGAAGGCAAGGGAGGGAACAAATATATTCTACAATAGTTGAGAGAAAACTAAACAGTAACAAATATTATATATAGAAAATATAATTTACTGACCTGAGTTGTCTGTGGATACTTGTATGCATAGAGACGGTGGATACCACTTTTCAACAAAATGAGTTTATTGAACATCATAAATGTACATTTCGGCTACTAATTAGCCATCTTCAGTATGAATCGAGTAAACATCGACAATCGACTATCGAACAGTGAAGTGTACATTTGTTAGGATGGGACGAAAGCAGCGCTTTCACAAAGCTCATCCAACCAAAATAAACTCCAAATGAAATACACTGAGGTAGTAAAGAAGCCTAACCAACCCAAGCGGTTTTCCATATTATATGAAAAAGAAAATAAGATTGACGATTGTCAAAAACAAAATACAAACGAAATAAAAAACACAAGGAGAAAGAAGATTATCACATCTTCCAGTAGTCCGGGAAAGAGACGTTGCTAATATCTTCAACATTGACGTCAAGAACGTGCCTCGGTTTACGATACTTCGTATGCCAGTTTATATTCAATGAGATTTTTTTACTTTTTACCCCACTTTTTAAAGTGAAAGTACATGCTTTAAAATTTTTATTTTATACATTTTATTTTATTCTTTTTAGTCTTTACTTAAAAAAAATAAGCGTTTATATGTTAACTACAAAACCAAAAAAATCCTTGGAAGCCTACGTCGGCTAGGCTTTGTATCTCGGCAAAGCGTTTACAACAATATATTACGCTGGCTAATCATAAACTTTCCTGGCATTGATGATCAAATTAACAACAATTAAATACGACAATTAACAACGCTAACAATATACAACAATACAGGCACTCGTTACGTCATCATTTCACTGTATACATAGTAAACTTAAATATTAAATAACTTACGAATAAATACAAGACTAGTGAAACTAATGATTGAAACATGCATTGTCATCGATAACACGCCGCTGGGAAAAGTTTCAGAGTTGTAGATAGTCAGGAAGTGGGCAAAATATTGATTACAGAATTTGCGCACAAACACACAAACAAGTGAAGTTCAATAAAAGTGTGTAAAAAAAGGAACGAGTTCATTAAGCGCTGTATGACTGAAATAAATAATAGAAAATCGGAGATTCGCACATCCGAGGAAGTTTTTCATTGCTGTTAATACAACAATAAAAATGATAAAACACAAAAAACAGTAAAATAAAAAACAACAACATAGAACACAAAAGTCAAACCAAGGCAGAGTTCTCACTGTAAGGTGAAATGGAAGAGTTCACTTTATCGCGCTCAATAGGTAGGGATGTCAGAGAGATAGTATACTGTAAAGTTTAAACCCTCATGCGCGATCTGTGAGCTGCATTTTTTCACTCAAGCCTGGTCGCAACCGCTCGTTGCAGCCTATTCTTGAAGTGCCAGAATTTAAAAAAAAATTAGAGTATTTAAAAAAAAAAAATTTCCTACCAATCTCCATCTATTGAGCGCGATAAAGTGAACTCTTCCATTTCACCTTAGGCCCGCCGCAAATACACTTCGTCGCGGCGACATCGGTCGCACCATGGGTACTGCGCATGCGTCGGCGTCGCACCTTGTCGCCCGAGCGTGACCTAGTTTTTGCCCTTCGTCGCGGCGACGGGAAAAAACTGGTTTTCAGGCGACGTCGCCTCTATTGAGCTGAATTCAATTGGAAGCGACCAGCGACCAGCGACAACACATATCCACATCATCCACATCCACTATCATCCTCAATGGCATCCGCAAAAAACAAAAGCCCCTCATCCTGTGAAAAAATACAGTGGACAATAGAAATGGAGGCCACAGTCATCGATTTTTATAGAATTTAATAAAATAAAAATTTAATAAAATAAGAATTTAATATTTGTTTTCTACGCAGCATGTGCTGAGAAAAAATTATGCTATGAAATATTATTAATGATTATGCCGACACTGGATATGAAACATGTTGACATTCCATTGTTCCTTTTTTGTGATAATAATAATAATAATAGATTTTTATAGAAGTTTTTAAAAATTTTATACAATTAAAAAAATTAATTTTGTTTTTTTATTTTTAACTGAACGTGCTGAGAAATAATTATGCTATGCTATATATTCACGTGCTATAGAAAAATTTTATTATCAGGAATGGATGAGGGCAATTTTCCCTCATCCATTCCTGATATAGTAATATTTTTCATTAGTGAATGCTTACAATACGGGTTTTTTATAATATGATGATATTGTAATATAATAAGGGTTCGATGTTTTTATATAGTAATGATACATGATATATTTTATCAATAATGATTATGCAGACACTGTATATGAAACATGCTGACATTCCATTGTTCCATTATTTGTGATGATAATATTAATCATAATAATAATAATAGATTTCTGTAGAAGTTTTTAAAAATTTTATACAATTAAAAAAAAAGAATTAATTATTTTTTTTATTTTTCATTGCACGTGCTGAAAAATAATTATGCTATATATTCACGTGCTATTAAAAAAATATATTATCAATAATAGATGAGGGCAAGTAGTAGAAATTTTATAATAGCTTTGATGCCATATGTCAGTACTATATGGTTTTGACTTTATTAAGCCATTTAAATTTTTTATAACCATCTACTGGAAGGCTTCAATTTTATTACATTTTTAAATCTTTATTTTAAAAGAATTTAATTCCAATTTGACCACGTAAATGCATTTTCCTAAAAATAATAACCAATTGTTTTATTTATTCTTGTTTGATAACCATTTTTCTTTGTTTGATCTGTTACTTTATGTGTATCACGTGTTAATATATTTGAATTGTGTAAAAAACATTATACTTAATGAAAGTTCAAAGATATATTCATTAAACATACGAATAATATACATGTTTAATTGCAGTAAACACTGTTCTCTGGGATATTAATAATTCCAGCTATCATAAGCGACCGGGTCGCTCCTAATTTTTATTTGCGGCGAGACGAGCTGGCGACAAGCGACAAAGAGCGCCAACTGACGTCAGCAGTGTAACCTTGACGAACCCCCCCCCCCCACTGCAGGCAGCAAGGAGCGACGAGCCGTCGCTGGCGACCGGGTCGCTCCTAATTTTTATTTGCGGCGGGCCTTACAGTGTGAGAACTCTATGCCCCAATTGCTTAAAGCCAAGCAATTTTTTCACAATAACAAAAAAATTAAAACAGTTCTACAGGGTGGATACAAAAATAAGACCCCCTCCCCACTTTTATTTTCGTAACCGAAGCAGATATGTCAATTTTGATGAATCCAATGAATAGGAAGTTGTGGATGATCTATTCCATGGTGCATTTTTCATCATCTCAAATATGCACATTAGGACACATTCAAATCTTACCTTACGCACAAAAAACTCCATCTGAAGACTTGTTGAGCATGCAATTCCGAAAAAAACAATCCGATGAACGGATCAAAAACAATCACAATTATTTGTAATTTACAAACAGCCACAGTGCATAAATAATTTTACTCCAAAGTTCTGTCTTCTCTATGATGACACATGGCCTTTATTTCCTTTTCCAGTGAATGTTATGATAATTTCTTGATTTGCATGTTGAACATTCAAATGTCTTTGTGAATTGCATAGGGAGGTAACTAATACTGGGTAACCACAAAAGTTCTTGCCGTTTTTATGTTGCCATAAAAGGAAGTGATATAATTTTTTGATTAAAAAACTTGGGGAGAAGTCAAAAGTGCAGATAAAGGGGTAAAAATAGATGATTGCAAGATCTGCTACTTGCCTTACCTTACTCGGAGGGGGAGGGGATTAATTTCTTTTGAATAAATGTATAAATGTATTTCTGCTTCACTGCTAAAGCTCCACCTTGGAATGTTTACAAGATTTTATTTTTATTCAAACATTCCCATTGATGAAATCATGCACGTGCTTTCTTTTACTCATTTTTTCCGCACCTGAATTGCAATTTACTAAGCCCTATATAAATCATATTTTAATATAAAACTCTTTTAATTAATCAATTAATCCAGGAGTCTATGATTCTTGATTAATTAAGATTAAAAAAAATGTGCCGTAAATTTAATCATGAATTTATCCGCGAAATCCTTGTATATTTTAATATAAAAAACGCGAATATAAGATCATTTTAACATACCAAGAGCCTATTTTAAAATCATCGCTCATTATTAAAAATGAAATCCTAAAGTCATGCTTTTCTGTTCAAACAATGTAAATGATTAAAGCGAATTTTTTTTAAAAAAATATAATTTAAATTTTTGCAATATCTCAATTCAATTTATCATTTGAATGTCAAATTAAATGAGGACTTATTCATTTATTATAAACAAACTAAAGCAAAGCCTGCCTAAACTGATAAAATTATGCCCTCTGGAATTCGACAAAAGCAGGGAAACTTGTTTGAAATTTGACCTTGTACTCAAGTGTAGAAAACGGTGAGCTTCACATATACAGGAACAGATGTCTCTGTCGTGATATGTGGCAGGAACAAATTGTCTCATAGAACGTCGAAAGCCGCCCCTCCCCGAAGAGAGCGCCAAAGAGCGACACAAGACACCGATCGACACCGAGAAATAAGGACAGAAGTCGAGCGCGCTACAAAAGGTAACAACTCTCTTAACTCTAATTCTCTTGTTGGCCATTATTAATCTAAATCATTCTTATCCGTACATGTAAATAATAGGATAATAAGTATTTTGTAACGAATGAACGATTCATTAAAGTAATTTGATCTGCATTCGCCACTGGGCTTCATTGAACCGATTGTTCTGCAGAGAAGCTCGCAAAAGTGTAAAGGTTTTCTGTGAGCGAACCGAACTCCGTTTTGACAATTAACAATTAATACAAATAAAAATAATTAGTCAGGACCCGGCTAGTCACTGAAATTTATAAAGAAATTTTAGAAATGTTCCGTTTATTTTAATTGCATAAAGTTTTAAGCTGCACGTTTCATTTTCTGGCACAAATTTAAAAATACAAAATTCAAACAAACTTGATGCAGAGAGTATCCGATTTCTCGTTGATATTGCTATTACGATTACCTGATAAGCTACAAGGACATTCGGTGAATTTATTTAAATGTTGACGTGGGTATCATCTTGCTTCAATATAAAAATGTAATTTGAACTGCGATTTAGTCATCTACTAAAATGACAATTCTTACAAACTTCTCAAACCCGCTTATCCGTTAGGGTCACGGCGGCAGCAGATTTTTCATGTTTTCTTGCCACCTGGTTCTACGCCGACCCCTTATTCTCTTACCGGTTTGGAAAATAGCAACCGCCTTAGAAGACCAGTTTGCGGCATCCGTATCATGTGGCGATGTTAACGCAACTATGACCTCTCAATGCGAAGAAGTAACGGCTCAACACTTAAAGACTCCCTTATTGTGCTGCTGTGCACTCTATCTAGTAGGGTAATACCTGCCACACTCTCAGAAATCTCATTTCGTCTGCTTGCATCCACGGTCGCACTCTTTCGGTCATGACCATAGGTGAGAGTGGGGACAAAGATAGATTTGAAAACAGAGCTTGGTTTTGTTTCCTAGCTCACGTTTCGTTACCACGGATCGCCACTGTTCACGTCTGACACAGCTTACTGCACCGATCCGAGCATCTAATTCTCTGTCTTGCCGCCCATCACTCGTAAATCCAGTCTCGAGTTACTTAAACTTCTCCACCTGTCTCAATGGGGCTCCCACCCTAACATTGAGAGCGCACTGAGCAGTCGGTCTTGAAAGGACCAGAATCTCAGTTTTATCCACACTGACTTTTATCCCGGACACTTCACACTTGGCTGTGTGAAAAACGAACTCAAAGAACGCCGTTTCAAGAGTGCATGAAGGTTAGTGCAAGAAGACCCAAGAAAGACAAAGAGACCCAAGTTTCTCTAGCTTCATCCTTTAATGGTAGTATTAGAGCTCGCCTAATTTGGTGGTGATATGCTGCTAATTTATGTACCTTACAGTGGTTTGAATCACTTCTGATGTAGGCTGGGACAAAGTTAACTTTCTATAAACTTCAAATTCTAGACTGACACCTACTCTAATAATTTTTTTTTTAAAGAAAGAAAATGTTCATTCTGGTCACCTTTGTCAGTGGAGGGGAAGGGGGGCAACTCTCCCCCCCCCACACGGACGGCACAAAGCCACCACTGTAGGCTTGAATAACCTTGTAATTGTTTTTCCCTGGTTTCCTTGCGACTTTCAGTGGGGTGGAGGGTCATGATACAGATTGGTCAGAGTTCTTTTTAAAGCTACATTCATTTGCTTCAACTGTTAAGTTGTCTTACCTTCCCTATATGTTCCAATCCAGACAAAAGGATCCATACATAAAAGAAGGTAGTGATTACTGAAATGATATAATTAGAATATTCTCTCAATAGTTTATATGTATGAAATTAATTCTTAGGTATAGAGAAACATCTCTGAGAGTTGCTACAAACGAACGGATCAGCTTAGGGATGACAAGCAGATACGTTTTTTGGCTTGGCATCAATTATTACAATGTGGGCGTGAAATATTGTGAGATTTATTGCATTTTTTCGAAACATCCATGGGATTCAGGTGAGGATGTGTTGACGCTTCCTTCTAAGCATATCGCCCACATAATGAAAACATGCTATGATTTCCTCCAAACTGCAGTTTATAAATTAATAAAATAGTTAATTAAATTTAAGAGCAAAATTTTAAAATAGAAGTTGGTCTATAAATAAAATTTTATTAATAGAATATCGTAATATAACTCTGGAGAATAAAATTAATGAACCAATTTAATGTATTTATTTCAGGTATTGATCAGAATTGAATTTACTTACGTGAATTTTGAAAATTTATATTATCCAGTTTATTATTTAAAAAAAAAACTTTAGGAAAACTTTTGCTGATTTTGTTTTGTAATGAACGCAATTCACCGAAACAAAAGAAAGTTTTCAACGTTCTCCAAGCTTTTGTAATATAAAATATTTATCCTCATCATACTATGAAGTGGGCGATATGCGTTTATATTCCATATGGAGAATCAGAATGGAAAGTCGAGAACGTCCCCATCTGATCCTCACGGTTTTCGTAATAGAAGGCAACAGAAAATCACCGTATTAATTATTCCTTGTTCACCAGTATGTAATCTACTGGAGGAAAACCCTACAAACTGGAGAATACACAAATTTAAGCTGTTCACATTATAAACTGAAGTGCCAAAAGTCATGGACATACCTATTCAATATCGCGTAGGACCTCCTTTTGCCCGGCGAAGAGATGTTCAGCCATAATTGCGTGAGTGTTGCAGGTGCAGGCTCTTATATTCGATAAATCCCCAAATAAGTTCGAAAGGTTTCATGTCTGGCAATTCTTCGTTAGAATCGTTCAGAATGCTCCTCAAACCAATCGCGAGTAATACGGGTCCTTCATTGTTAGGGTACATGAAGGATTGCAAATTGTCACTAAGCAGCTGGAATAACGATTCCCAGTCAATGGTAGTACAATTTATTCAGAAGAACGACACAATGAATCATCACCAGCTTGCAGAGTACCTTCCTGAGAACTTGGGTCCATGGCCTCCTAGAGACAGTTTAGGTCAGGACTCGTAGGGGGCCAAAGAAAGCCACCCCCAAATCGATCTAGAAACCTGTTTGAAATGACACGATTTCCAAATTTCTGATTGAGAAACTCTAGCACTTCATTAGTGGTGTGAGACCTAGCCCCATCCTGTTGAAACCATTGATGTCGAAGCGGTATACGCCTCCTTCGTAGCTCGGGGATGAAAAAGGTTTCCACCATGTTAAGGTAAGCCTGTGACGTTACGGTGCCCTCAAAAAAAGAACGGTCCAATGATGCCTCTTTTGTAAATCGCGCACCAAGCCATAACTTTTCGTGGATGAAGAGGTGACTTATGGATTTCATGAGGGTGCTAAGAACGGCAAAAACGAACGTTGTGTTTATTAACGTCACCTGACAGATGGAAGAAGGCCTCATCTGACACCCACAGGTTGTCCACAATGTCCTGATTGGCTTCCATTTCTGCTCCAAACTCCATCGCAAATTGTTGTCGCTTCTGTCTTCCAGTGTCTGTTAACTCCTGATAAACATGGATCTTATACGGGAACAGGTGTAAATCATTTCGTCGTGGTATACGACAGCCCTTCTTCAATGGATAGGCGGCGAACAGATTTTTTGGCAGGGGAATCAACCAACCTTGTGCGAAAATTTTCGACAACTTCGGCCGTTAGACCACGAGCTCCGCTCCCGCCTTTTTTCTTGCCTTTAACACATCCAGTGGCACGAAATTGCTTGACAAAATTCATGATTGCTTGCCTGCCTGTGCGTCTCGACACTTATACTCCTTCCGGAACTTTCTTTGCACGGTTACAGGTGATTTTTTCTCGAAATACCATTCGACAACCTTGCATTTCTGCTCTGTTGATAAAGCGGGCGCCATTTTTCAACAATACGATTTTCATGCAGCGTCGTTGCAACAATACAAACTCCAACTATTTAGAAATTCGATATGGCGCTCATATTCTTTCAATTGTTTATCCCTAATGCACGTCATTCGAGTGAAATGGTCAGAAATTGACTGAATCACCCGGTATAACAGTATATTTCTCAGATGTCTTATTTTCAATTCCTTTGAATGTCTGATGTTTTTTATGCTAATTTGGGAGATAATATTTTACTTCAACTTTCAGATAATTCGGTAAAAGGCCTGGAATTCTAACAAAATAAAACCATGGCAAATGATATGAAGAGCAAACTGATTTGCACGACAGAAGAGAATTCCGAACAAGTACAGAGACACTTAGAAACCTTGAGAGAATTACTTTTGAGTATGTAAAAAATTTGCTTGTCTAATAAGATACGTTATTTTTTAATTTAAATTAGAGTGCCTTTTTATAAGTTAAATTTCTAATTATTATTTAGGAAACTATACATATCATTTCTTGTCTCTTTTTACGATAATAAAATTTTCATCTTACAAGTTACGAAAGATAGTAAATAAAGAAGTCGAAATACCGTCTCGTGTAAGGTGAAACTGTGTATCGTGGAAAGCAGTATTTAATCTTATCTATCAGTCTGCACATCCAGCTGAATTTCCAGCTTCATGGCGAGACTGTCAATGCCACTTCAAAGTGTATGCCTACCATTCTGCAGGAAATACGACAGGCCATTCACGGCAAATTACCTTCGCTCTTGATGACAGTTAGACAAACGCAGGAGCTTTTGCAAACGTTACAATGGGAACAGTCACCACGGATTTCTAACTGGTTGGGTCCCTAAAAAAATCATTCCGCCGTCTCGAAGATGATGTAGCCCAAGAGGCACTCGCTGATTGCAATATTCGGTTTTGCAATTTATATTTTAGCTTACCCTAGCAGTTGTTGTAGGAATATTTGTATCTGTACATTCTATTAATGCTGACTTCAATCTTGAAAGAAAATGTTTATATGTACTGGGCGAGGCATGGAAACTTCCTTTTTTGAAAATGAAATAAAAAACTGTACACATTTTAAATTCCATTATTAAGTACCGAAAGGTGCTTTATGCTATCAGTGTGGGGAAACCAGTCTGTCTGTCTGTCTGTATGTCTGCCTGTCTGTATGTCTGTCCGTCCGTAACTCTAACTCCTCCGAGGTTATGAAAGATTTTCAAAAATCTGTTTTCGTCAGTCGATGTGTCTCATGAATGAATATAACGTATAAATTAATGAGAGTTGAAATTGGTTTAAGGAACCTGATTTAGTGGAACCATTATGGTTCCTTGGATATTTCAATGTTAAATATGGCATGTAATATATCAAACAACTTGAAATGATGTATCATAAATGAATATAACGTAACAAGGACTCAAGGAAACTACTAATCCACAACAAAAGTTTATTCATACGAATGCGCATTTCGGTAGCCAAGCTGCCTTCGTCAGCGTATCCAAGACTTGATCAGGACAGAGGATTCTGTTCAGATGAAGTATGAGACAATCGACAATCGAACAGTGTAGTGTATCGGTATTCGTGTGGAACTTGAAGCATAGCTTCCATAATCTCACCCTTCATAATCATATTCCAAGGGAAATACACTGAATTAGAAAAGAAGCCTGATGTACCCACAAAGGTCATCCAAAGTATAAAAGAAAATTGCCTCCTCTTGGTGGAGGAAAATTTGATTGACGATTGTCTAGACTAGAAGCAGACCACTAGTATTAGATAAAACACGACCTACGAAGTCCAGTAATCTGGAAATAAGACATTATCAATGTCTTCAAAATTAATATCAAGTATATGCCTTGGATCACGATATCTCTTTCTATGCATAGGATGCTTTAGAATGCCCGAGACTAGCTCGTTGCTATGATTTTCTATATTGGGCAGCATGGATTCCATGAGCCCTTGAACGTATTTGCCAATATGAGTCATGTTGAAGTCATTATAAATGGAGGAATTGCGAACAATTCTCCGATCTTTTTGCGCAATGGTCCTAAGGGTAACGTTTTGGAATGTTTGCAGTTCTTTCCACCTAGTCTTACATATTGTGGCCCAGACAGGCATACCATACGTCAAAATAGTCCGAACAATGACCTTATAGAGGAGGAGTTTATTATCAATGTTTAGAGCACTATTTCGGCCCAGCAGAGCAATCAAGCTAAACTTGGCTCTCCTAGCCTTATTCAACGCATAAGTTGCGTGGGGAGTCCAGGTAAGTTTAGAGTCAATAACAACACCAAGATATTTATAAGTTTCAACCCAGTCCAGTTTTTTGCCATATAGTGTTAGAGAATCTAATGATCTCTTTCTCTTCTTGGAAACAAACATCTCCTTGCATTTGTCAACATTCAATTTTAGCCTCCACTTGCTAAACCAGCTTTCACACTCCTTTAGAGCCTTCTGCAGCCGCGAGACTACTACGGCTGGTTGACGAGCACAGGTCAGTATAGCAGCGTCATCTGCGTAAAAAAAGAGCTTACATTTAGAAGGACTTGGAAAGTCTCGCATAAAATAATTGAATAATACTGGCCCCAGGACTGAACCCTGTGGGACACCAGCTTTTACTTCATACATAGGAGATAGACTATCTCCAACTCTGGCCTGAAAGAACCGGTTGGAGAGAAACGAGTGTATCAGAGTAATTATGTCTTGAGGAAATCCATCCATAATCATTTTAAAAATAAGACCATCGTGCCAGACTTGGTCGAAGGCTTTGTGTACATCGAGGAAAACGACCCCACAGTACATAGAGAGATTAAGGGGCTCATTGATATCCGCTGCGAGCCTCCATGTTTGGAGTTGGCAGGAATGGTTTGAGCGAAAGCCAAATTGTTCATCGCGGATGAGATCGTTGGCATCACAGTGCTCAATGAA
Organism: Rhysida immarginata; assembly: GCA_023313115.1. Lineage (NCBI taxonomy): Eukaryota > Metazoa > Arthropoda > Chilopoda > Scolopendromorpha > Scolopendridae > Rhysida > Rhysida immarginata. The sequence continues at coordinate 780,307 of JAHWFO010072353.1, forward strand.
TCTCTTGAGAATTGTTTTTTCCAGGATTTTGGAAATTGATGGTAACAAGCTGATGGGCCTGTAGCTAACAGGATTTGCAGGATTTTGTCCTGGCTTAGGAATGCTTAAGACAACTGATTGCTTCCAAGCATCCGGGAAGTAAGTGTTCTTCCAGCAGTCGTTAATCACTTTTGCAATATCTTGAATTGTATTTGGAGGTAAATTTTTCAAAGCACTGTTCTTAATGAAGTATGAGAATTACATAGACGTATATATAGTAAAAAATGAACTAGTTACAATCCAATCCAAAGGCAAGAAATAGATACAACGAAAAACAATAAAACCATAGGCTAGCTGAGATTAACCAATCAAGTGTCATCAGTGTTTCTTATACGGTTATTTTTCCTATTGTTCAATGTGGGTAGATGTAGAAGTTTTGCCGCATCTCTTAGTTGTGTTACGTCCAGGGGGCCTGCGTCACTGTTTAGTAAATTAGTTGAATCTTCGTTGGTGATTGCGTAGGATTCCAGAAAATTTAACAACCTGGGGTCATTCGTGCTGTATATAATCTTGATGTCTTCGCGTTTATAATCGTGTTGGAGGTCTAAAATATGGTCAGCGAACCTAGATATTGCAAAGTTTCCGTTTCCGATATACCTCAAATGTTCGCCTACTCTCGTCTTAACTGCTCTCCGCGATTGACCGTAGTAGACTGCGTCACATTTGGCGCATGGAAACATATAGACCCCAGGTCTATCTTCTTGTGGAACTATATCCTTTGGGCTCTCTATCAATTTACCGATTGTGTTGGGACTCTGGTAGACTATAGAGAGGCCAAAGTCTCTAGTGATTCTCTTCATGCCCCTATTCAGTTGTAGATTGTAGGGTAAGACTAGAATACTTCCCGGTGTTGTTGTTTTTTTTTCTTTTTGTAGCGTGGTAACATTCTTCAGCAATAGCTTTTGTTTTACCTTCTTGGAGATGCTGCTAATAATTTCTTTCTGGTATCCATTCTGAGTAGCAAATTCTTCAATCATTCTGAGTTCTTTATTCCTGCTTTCAGCGTTCAGGGGGATGACGTGCGCCCTGTAGACCATATGACGAAAGGCTGCCAATTTGTGATGTTGGCTATGGTTTGAGTCCTGTTTTATGAAGTTAGGGACAAAGTTTGCTTTCCGGTGGATGTCAAATGCGCATTCGTATGAATAAACTTTTGTTGTGGATTAGTAGTTTCCTTGATTCCTTGTTAGTCTTTGTCCACAGTTTCTGGCTCCAATTCTCTCAATATAACGTAAAATTACACTGGCCAACAAAATTTAAGATTTTTCTTGTAACAAAATGAAAGTGGGTGATTTTTAGTAGTATTTTTCTGCAGATTACGAATATAATTTTTAAATTTCTCTAGCACGCACAGCTTTCTTGTTTTACAATGAAACATTTTTAAATTATTCAGTGTTTGGGCCTGGTAAATTTACTTGCGGCCCCAAAATATGGATACTTTAACATTGTAGCCGCTTCTCTTCACGCCCATTACTTTAACATAGAAATCTCGATGTGCATAGCTTGGAAACTTGACGTGATAGAAAAAATCTAAAAGCAGATTCGGATTCTACCTACAAATTACTACTAAGAACACTATGTGTGGTCTTAGTTACAAAATGTGTGTTAACTAGTGTTATTGATAGTCGAAACTGGTTCAAAGGCACCTGGTTTACTGGAACCATTATGGCTCATTGGAACTTTCAATGCTAAGATATAGCATGTAATATAATCAAACAATTTGGAATGATGTGTCATATATAAATACAAGGTAAAATTAATGATAACCCAACTGGGTTCAAAGGTACGTGGTTAAATGTTATCATTATGGTACATGGTTATGTCAATCCTTAGTGGTTAATTTTTATTATTCTCCTGTCACACAAAACAAGAGATTTTATTTGAGATAACCCCAAAAGAAATAATCACAGGGGGCTAAATCAGGCGAACGCGCAGGCCAATTTAGTCCCCTCTTAGGGAGATAACCCGCCCCGGGCAGGCTTGTCTCAAAAAATCTACTGAAATTCTAGCGGTGTGCGCTGTGGTCCCATCTTGACGTAGAGAAAGTCCAGACATGCCAAGGGCAACTGCAGAACGCTTGGGAGACCGCAGAATAGGCAAACAAAATCGTTCAGCATTTTCAGGTGTTGTGACGGTTATCGGAGATCCCTTCTCTTTTTAGACACATTCGGCGTTTCCCTGAAGGCATTCACCCACAAAAGAATCGATTTTCGATCGGGAACACGTCCACGCGGGGGAATTTGAAAATGCCGACGAAAAGCCTGTTGCACAGCGATGATGAAATGGCTGTTTAAAAATTACGCCTTCACAGCAAACGCGCGCTGCTCTCTCGACCAAAATATGTTAGGAACTGAAACAAGTGGCGATACAAACCTCCATTGTGCTATTCCCTCCCCTCTGTGATGCCGACTAACTTAATCATGGCCTATTCAAATACGGAAGTTTCCATGCCCCACCATGAAGGTAATGGTTGGCTGATCTTTTGAATAACGCAGTAATAAAATACCAACATTTTTCTTTTCATTACTACTTTCATCATTATTCCGTTCGACTAATAGTTTCCTTTAACCTGGGAAGTGCGCATCCTTTATGATAAAACCTGTTGCGGACAGAGAACATGACGTACCTATTGTAAAAGCTTTTTAGAAACGTAATCATTTATTGATGAAGCGTCTATTTTCCTTTCATAACCCTTCTTAAAAGAAATTTACTTATTTGATATGAGCTGAGCTCCTCACCAGCGCAAAGATAAATTCTAGGAAAAAATTCGACTCATATTTTTTTGCATCTCATCATTAATCAAGTATACATATGAAATAAACCCACAAGGTGGATAATAAACATGATGAAAAGAATAACAGCTCTTGTTTACTAAAGTATATATACTAAAGTCGAATATACCATCTGGTATATATACTAACAGACTAAAGAATAACACCATCTGGCCATTCGTCAGCAGACACAAAAGCGCATGGGATCGTCCGTAAACGTCATACAACCTTTATAAGACTTTAACGGGTTAGAATACACTCACAGCAGCTGCTGCAGTCAATATGAACAGACGACGCGAACTCAGGGCAGAGGAAAGAGGGATGATCTTTGGAGCCCACAAGTTTGGGAATTCGATCCGTCAGACTTCCAACAAACTTCAGATATCCCGCTCGAAAGTGAGCGTTTTATTTTGAAGTGTAGGCGAGAGGGGGTTATAACATGCCAACCCAGACCCAGTAAACAGACGAAATTGACCGTCGATGCTTGAAACGTGTGGTGATGTCAAACTGGAAGAGTTCGTTAAAAATATCGGCATCATCGAGCGACGCAAGCGATCGTATCGTCCGCCGGGAGATCGTCGCACTTGGCTTTCATGGACGAGCAGCAGTTCACAAGCCAAATATCACAGCCCACAATGCGACGCGTCGGTTACAGTGGTGGAAGGAACGCCGCCATTTGACTCCATAACAATGGAACACTCCTATGGATTGATGAATCCCGCTACCACTTGAAATTCGGAGGTGGCGGCATCATGATCTGGTCATCATGACGAAAAAGCTTCCTGTTTGAGAAAATGTGTGTAGCGAAACTTGACTGGCCAGCCCAAAGTACAGATCGTAACCCTATTGAATGCTTTGGGCGGTTGAGAGCCAGGCCCAAAGAACACCACTGAACTGTTTGCCAATTTGAAGGATAAATGAAGCAAGATTCCCGCCGACACGTATCGCAAATTGGTGGAAAGTCTTCCTTGAAGAGTTACTGATGTTATTGCGGCGTAAGGCGGCCCTACACGATACTGATGTCCAGACGGTTTAGCTTACTTGTATGGGGTGTCCAGTGACGAATGTCCAGATTGATATACAGTATCAAAATTTTTCGAATTAATCTAATATTTTCTTCAGAATAATATAATACCTCGGAATTTTAAAAAAAAAGCTCTATGCTCCTTTTCTCCTTACTCTTGAGGAAATCACCGGAACAAGGAGTCATTTTCTGCTGCCATGTTTCGATTCTAGTCTAGAATGACTCTACATACCGCAAAATTTCCCTCACCTGTTTTCCGTGCAGTGTGTGATTAAACTGTTCTGTGTTAGTAAATACACAATCTGATTAAAACTTCGGCATTGCAATATATAATTCCGAAGCTTTTTCGCATTCTTTCGTAACCTTGTGACGACCCAACGGCGGGAAAATTTTTCGTGTATTTTATTGAAAACTTGTGAATTGAAAAATTTTATATAAACAATTGGATTATTGATACCTTCATATTTTTTTTAACAAATTCGTATGAGACTACAGAAAATATCTTTAAGTGTTAAATATAAAAATAACATTACACTGAGTGGCCGGATTATTATGACCATCTGACTGTTGTAGGTAAGTTAGCTATAATTTCGCGCTGAAGTTTCTAGAGAGTCAGATCATTTTAAATAGGGAAGGAGGTTGTTTACTACGACACGATTTAAAAGTCTTTGAATGTGGGATGATTGTTGGCGTTCGGAGCCATGGAGGCATTCATTATCAGCAAAATGGTTGCATTCATTAAATGTTCAAGAGCAACTGTTGTTAAAATGATTAGAGACTGCATTGTCAGTCGACATTGGGTCTGAACGTGCGAGTTGTGGCCGTCAGTGACTAGCGCATCAAATTACTGTAGATCTTAATCAGGGATCCTTTCAAATGATCACTGAACGCACTGTTCACCGTACACAAAATTGTATGGGATATGGAAGCCGATAGCCTGTTCGAATACCTTTGATGTCTGCAGTTAACAAGATAAAACGTCTCCGATTCGCACAGGAACACAAAGATTGGACAGTCGAGCATTGAAAAAGTCATATAGTCCAAAGAATCACGTTTCCAGTTGGATCATGCAGATGGCAGAGTGAGAATTTGGTGGACACAAAAAGAAAGAATGGGTCCCAGATGCATCAGACAACCCTTCGAGCTGGTGAAGGCATGTTATGGTTTGGAGCATGTTTTCCTGGCATGATTTGGGCCCTTTAATTCATGTGGAACAACGTCTGAATAAAACAACATACTTAATGGCGTATCTCATTGGAGACGCCTTCTTCCAACAAGACAATGCGCCATGCCGCGGTGCTCGTTTTGTGCAGAAGTGGTTTCTAGAATATGAGGAAGACTTTACCTTGCTTAGGTGGCTCCCACAATCAGGCAGGTGGTTTTACAAGCATCAAATCTCACACAACTGGACAGTGCTATTCATCAGGCATGGTGTCAGATTCCTCGCATCACCTTTCAACGTCTCGTGGATTCAATGTCAAAAAGAATCGCCACAGTATTGAAGGCAAAGATGATCTAACGAAGTTGGGGTGGACATAATAATATGGCCACTCGGTGTATATTTATTATGAGTCGTCACTACGGACTGATCTGGCATAAGCTTTGAAGACTTCTAACGGTACCATTAGGATACGTAGCATTGCACCGATTTCTATTTCAACTAAATAATCCTTATCTTTAGAAGGTCTTTGGGAAGAATTGAGAAAGATGATCGTATATCCACTAACAATGTAAGACTCTACCATTTAATCAAACTAATAGTTTATAATAGATAGTCAAGGTAATTAATTGATACATAAAACTATCAATTGGATTCCTTCACAGATGACAAGGACTTGTTTGCTCCCACTGACGATTTCTCTCTTTTGATGTTTCTGCGCTCAATGGAGTTCGATTGCCATGGCACTTTCAGATTGATGCAAAAATACTACAAGCTACAAATCGATCATCCGGAAATATGCTTGAAGGTGTGTCCATCAGAACTTCTCGCAGCATTCAAGGGAAGCATGTTGACCCTCCTACCAAAACGCGATCAATATGGACGGCACATTATAGTCTACAAAGCTGGTAAAAAAAATTCGATTTCAAGATAAAGTTTCTCACTCTCAAAATTAAACCGAAACGTTTTCATGCTTAGCTTTGCCGGGTGTGCGTTACTTTTATTTTTAGGCGCCTGGGAACCTAGTGAGATTAATGGGATTGAAGTGTTTCGTGCATTCCAGTTTTGCCTGGAAACGGCTCTTCAGGAAGAAAAAACCCAAAAGAATGGCATTGTCCTTATCGCAGACTGGAAAGGATTTTCGTGGAAACAAGCACAACACGTCCGCCCTGCCATCTCTTTAGTTGGTGTGCGGCTTTTATTGGTAACTAAAGTATAGTATCATCAGATTTTTAAGGTTTTAGCATCATCTAAAACCTTATTAACGACGGTACAGATGTATGTAACATGCATGTCACACGCCATAACTTTTGAAAGGATTGACCTAGAGGCTTGAAATTTTCTACACACGTAGGCCCTGTACAGAAGACGGAGCGAAAAATATAGCGAAACCTCTAAGGAGGACCAAGCCATGTGTTTTTGTGGTTTCCCCAACTGATTTCCTTTCATGTCTATGGGGTTTTGATTGCGTTTGAGTAATTTGTGACGTCAGAGTTTGACTGTTTGACGTCAGAATTTAAAGAACTCTATTTGAAGTATAGCGAATCCTCCTGCTACTGCTCGTAATATTTTGATGCCATAACTTTTGAAAGGATTGACCTAGAGGCTTGAAATTCTCTACACATGTAGGGCCTATACAAAGGACGGTGTGAAAAATAAAGCGAATCTTCTAGGATGGCCCGGGGCCCCTCAGGGGCCATTTGTATGAATTTCATGGTTCCTTTTTTATCTTTTGAACAAAGAGTGCAAAAATCATGAAATTTCGTGCGGTTTTAAAAAATAAAACCAATATACAAGAAAAGTGATATAAGCCTCTAGGGCTCCGCCAGAGGTCCCGAGGCCCCAAATACAAATAAAGCTATAACATTTGAACGGAACGACCTAGGAACCTGAAAATTTGTATATTTATAGTGTGTTACTAAAAAATATAGCAAATATACAAGAAATGTGATGTAGGCCTCTAGAACCCCGCCAGGGGCCTCGATGCACCAAATACAATTGAAGCTATAACATTTGAACGGAAAGGCCTAGGAACCTGAAATTTTGTATATTCATAGTGTGGTACTAAAAAAATATTGCAAACATACAAAACAAGTAATATAGGCCCCAGCAGAGCCTCAGGGGCCCCAAACACAAGCAAAGCTACATTTTTTAAACGAAACGATCTAGTTATCTGAAATTTTATTTACTTATAGAAAATTACTTAAAATTTAGCTAATATACACAAAAAACTGGTATAAGCCTCTTGGATCTCGACAGGGGCCCTGAGTCCCCAGTCACAAATAAAGCTATAAATTTTGAACCGGAGGTACAGAAATCTGATTTCTTGCATATTTATGATGTGTTATGATAAAAGTATAAACTCCTGGGGAAACCAGAAATAAATATACAAATGGGAAGAAAATGTGGATATGATAAATAAAGACAAAGTAAATAACAACTCTTTAACCACAACAAAAATTAAGTAAAAAGAAAAAGAAAAAAGAAAAAAGAAAAATACAACCTTTCTTTGTTGTGGTTAAAGAGTTAGTATTTTTCTAGCGAATTCATACAAATAAAGGTTGTATTTTTCTTTTTACTTAATTTTTGTTGTGGTTAAAGAGTTGTTATTTACTTTGTCTTTATGATGTGTTACTTAAAATTTTAGCTCTTATACACTAGAGGCTGGCAAGGGCCCTAAATACAAACAGAGCTATAATGTTTGAACGAAAAGTCTTAGAAATCTGAAAATTTGTAATTTATAGTAGGTTACTAAAAAAATTAGCTAATATGCACGAAACACTAGTATAAGGCTCTTAGGTCTCCACAGGGGCCTTGAAGCCCAAATCAAAAATATGCTCTAACATTTGAATAATAAAAAGATCTAAGAACTTGAAGTTTTATATTTTTACAGTGCGTTACTTAAAAATTATAGACAATATACAAGGAGACTGGTATAGGCATCGGGGCCTCTGGCGGCCTCAAATACAATTAAAGCTATAAAATTTGAACGGAAAGGCCTACGGCTCTGAAATTTTGTTTAATCATAGTATTCGCTACTTTCAGTGAATATAGAGGGCGCTGCTAATTTTGAAAAATGGCGGCAAAAGTAGGATCCGTTTTCCATCAACATGCTTTGAATATTACAATGTGTGATATTTTTCTGTATGATGGTATATTTTTCAAGTGGTCGATGTGACAAGCAGCTGCTAGGAATAGCACCTGATTTCAACTTTCTTTTTAATGCTCACATACCCAAAAAATTTTATTTCTTAGCTGGAAAGTTATTGGTTGATTAAATATGAAAAAGTAGATTCAAAATGTTTTAATGTCCGATGCTTTTAACGATATTCTTTTAATGTTCGATGCTTTTAACGATATTCAGGGAATTTTACGTAATCTGTTTGCTAGCCACCCTATCATTCCTAACCTTTTATATATTTTTTTATAATAATTTTTTACATTTTCAATTTCCTATGTGTTATCCTATTGCATTTTTCTCGCCGCCATCTCTTTTTTTCCTATTTGTCCTTCGTCCTGTCCTATCCCAATACGTCTTGTAATTAATCTCATTTGTTCTTTTCAGCCAATACCGTATTACTAATCCCTATGCAAACCATATATAAACCCGTCCGTTAGTACACATTTCATAACTTCAGGATAAATCTCTAATAGTCTAATTGCTTTTAGAGAATTATCCTTTTTATCCTTTTTTTGCTTTGATAAAGGATAGTCTCTATCCGAAACGTCAGCTTTTTATTTTGTTTTTATATTTCTAGTCTTACTTTGATTGTAATCGTTTTTATTAATTATTTTGTTAATTTTTAATTAGTATTGTATTTATTTTTTCATTTCTAATATTATATATTATATTATCTATTGTATTCCAGGGTTTCTGTGTCTCGTTCTTTTCTCTTATAAATTTTATCCATAGATTCAAAATGAAAATTCTTCCTAATAATAAAGGACCTAATTTTTTGCTTATTAATGACCCACAAACAAAATAAAGTTATCAAAATTAATGCAGCAAATTTTGAATATTTTATGGGATATAACAACTTATACAGTTATTTTTATATCGATAAGTAAGGAATAGGATAAACATTACGAAATTATAGATAACTCTACTACACTTCACGATTGTTATATGTCACATGGTGTTTGTTCTCATTTTACTAATTTAGTGTTTGTTAACATTTAAGTATTAACATAATATTTATTACCAACCAATTTTTACCTGTATTTTGTTATATTGTCGCACCCGCTGGGACCTAACTCGGCGGTCAGTGACCATACTTGTCCCAGCTGGGCGTAGTTTTATCTTAACTTTATTAAATAAATAAATATTATTTCATTTTATTAGTAGTGTATGTTAAAACATGTAAATATTCTCCATCTTTTACCATACCATTGCTAATTTCTGCTTACAAGGTGGTGATGGAAAAAAATTGTGTTGATACTCATTGTATCTGTGGCTTTTTTCCCCATTGTAAGTTTTACATCGTTTTTGATTTGCAGCCTTAAACACGGCAGTATTTGTTACTTTTGCCTTTCATTTCTTTAGCTGCAACAACGTGGTGAGCCTTATTTAAACTAAGGCGAATCCTACTTAGCTCCGTTCAGGTAAATGCCACAAGGGCGGCGCCACCAAAACTGAAAGTAGCGAATGGTATTTAAAAATTTAGCTAATCTATATTAAAAATTATATAAGCCTCTTGGCAGGGGCCTTGCGGCCTCAATCTCAAATCAAGCCATAAATTTAAAACCAGAAGTCCAGAATTCAGACATGTTTTATATTTATAATGGGTTGCTTAAAATTTTAGCTATTACACATTAAAATTGATATAGTCCTCTGAGGCCTCGGCAGGGGCCGCGAGGCTCCAAATACAAATCAAGCTATAACTTTTGTACGAAAAGGCCTAAGAACCTGAAATTTTGTATTTGTGTCCCTCCACTTATTATAGTCACGAGCCGCTACTGCTCGTAACATTTTGATTCTAAAACCCTTTTATCGTTGGATAACGATGCCTTAACTAATTTTTTGCTAGATAAAACCAGGCTAATAGCTTACTCGGAAATTCTAACAAATGTAATCTATATTTCCGGAATTACCTAGATCTAGATTATCTCATTCGTATCTAAAATTCTAGAGATATAATTAGAATTTTTATTTTTCCTAGAAGATCTCTATATCTGTTTTCATTCTATACATGATGGATAGTCTATCATTAGAATATTTATATGAAAGAATATCTATCATCATTATTTTTTCATAGAAGTTTAGAATGCTAAAAAAAAATAAGTTAAGGTACTTCAGAATTGGCACAGAGTTCTCATACACTTATTAAGTTAAAAAAGAACAATTTACTATTGACGTATAGTTTCTCTTTTTATATCCAGAAAGGCTTGAGTAAATCCTAGCATTGATTCAAATGCGTCGAAAGCAGATACAAATACATCATGTAACTCTTGGAAAATGAGGTAGTGGTTGTGAACTTTTTTCAAGGTTAAAATCTGGTAATTGTGCAAACTACTAGAGCCATGTGAACTCAGTGTGACGTTCCATAAACATTGCTGTGACTTTGCTAACGTTTTGTTATTATGCATTATCCTGTTGACGCATGTCTTCACCAGAGGGGTTGGACGACTTTGTCGGCAGCAGTATTGGGGCTTGCCTACTTTTGAAAATGCTCCCAAAATAATCTGGGTGACTATAACATAGCATGTTAATTTTATACTTATCAAGCTATTTTCGCCAAATATTCTTTGTTTTCCTTAGTATAACCTTGTTTATGTGACCATGCAGATCAAGATGGATACATAAAATCTCTTCTGCTGTTATAGCAGAATCGAGCGAGGAACTGCAATGCCATTTCTTCTGACAGCCATTATAGGTTGTTATTTGCTTCGCGGTAGCCCTATTCTAGTTAAAATTTAAGTTTCTGAAAGTGTTTTGTGCGCTATCTAAACTTTTTAAAGTTTCATATTTTTCCACTTCATACTATTTCGTGTGCAGTTAGACATTGGAGACTGGGTGACGCAAAAGTCTGATAATAGAGCATGAAAAATATTAATAGGTTATCACTATGTGCGTCCGTCCGTCAGTCCATCTGTTTGTCTCTTGGTGCTCAAGTGTTCGAAGGCTTCCGAATTTTCGAATTTCCTTTTCGAACTTAGGGAAAACTTTATGCAAGAAAGTGTTGACGAATTTGCCCTGGTCGTCTGCATATCGTCCCTGTCTCTTGGAACTGTCTCCATAATTCCGAGATGATATTTCTCGAAACATGAAAAAATCTCGCAACGTCTGCTTGGATCTGTCCAGCCTCCAATCTTCCCAATGCTCTCCATATTTCGGAATCTTCTAACCTTCGGTGATGTTTCATCTTTCCGTAAAATGTCTAGAATGTCCAAAACTTACACGCAGCAGCTTTTTAAAGCGATGTCACAAAGACGGTTATTTCGAAGTAGCTTAAGTTACATATGCAAAGAAGGACTTGAACGATTATTATTGGTTAGTAACAATCCGCATTGTTTACTTGCTTCAACCCCCAAATTTCAATGGAATCGGTCGAGTAGTTTTAGAGAAATCCACGAAAATGTGTTTGTCCTGTTAATTTTGAGCACCAGTGTATTATGCATATTTGTTATGAGATGGATATCCTTACTTTTGGTACTATATTAGCTAGTTCAAGATTAAGAGAAATTTATAGAGCTTTGAAAGATTGTTGTCATCCATTCTATTCTATTGTAGAATGGTTAAAAGATGACGTTTTACTCAGAAATTCAAATTGATACCTCCGTTTATTATTACTTCTAGAATGAGTAGGTTTTTTCCAAAAATATATAGAAAAAACAAAAAGGGATGATGTAACAAAACTTTCTCGCGAATACAAAATAGCAGATACGTTTATGAAATGACATAAATATACTGTGTGCACCAAAATATTTCGTATCGTGGCCATCAAAAAGACTATAGAGATTTGGAATAATTTACCGTACCAATTAAGAATAAATTTGTTGGATTGTAGAAATCAAAAGTGTGTAAATCATAACTTGCATGTTAAACAATTGATTACTCAATATCTTATGACGAATCAAATTAATTTGTGATTTCTGTATTTTTAATACTTCATCCCTGGTTGGATGCAAATTGTTGTAAATAAATAAATAAAATAAATAAATTTAAAACACGTTTCTTAACAGCAGTTAAATCTGTGGGAAAAATTATTTCGGAAGTAAAATTTTATTCCCTTCGGAAAAAAAATTGATTATATTACACTGACCGGCCACTTCATTAGGTGGAAATGTCCGCAACACGATGGAATTTTATAACGTTTCCTAGGTAATGGAAATATTCAGGTTTGAAATATTTAAAAATTTGAATATTGCTAGAGATATTACTAATTAAACTGTCTTATTTGGGGAAGATATGAAAGTCGACGAGAAATACAGGGGGGAAATATCGATTTTCTACAAAAATTAATATTACTTATGCTCTTCTATATTTTCCCGTTTTGTCTATTAGGAATGTGTACCTGCTCGTTACCAGGCTTATCATGTAGTCAACCAGAACAAATTATTTGATTTTTTGTACGTCGTCCTTGAAAGAATTATAGCCGAGGAAGTCCGGAGAAAGGTGGGAAGAAAACTTATAACAAAATATTTTATCTACTATATATTAAAACATATAAGTTTTCATTAAATTTTTTACTTAATTTAAGATCTTTCGACATGGTAGCAACTGGTCATCTCTTTACAAGTACATCGACCCGTCCGTTCTTCCCATCGAATACGGAGGAACATGGACATCCGATGAAGAGGTTCACGCCGACTTCCTTCAAAAGCTCGTCGCCTGCGACGGCTATTTCATTGAGGCCTCCAAATACGGTTATAAATCAAAAGGAATTATATAAAATGAACAAAGACATATAGAACACTATACGATCAGTCCGAGGTCTGATCAACCATGCATACATATTTAAAGATTTCTGTTGTGAAATATGATTTTTCACATACATTATAAAGAATGAAGAATGATATGTAATCCGGTAACCGAAATTGCAGTATTCATTAGGAGTATATTATTAAAAATAACCATAATTTATAAAAAAATTAATATGTTAAAATATTTTTGTGTTTTCCTTCTCTTTATATTGTTATAATCCAAAGAAATGACATAACAAATCATCTCACCTTAAGTTGAAATCCAAAATAAATAAATTGTTATTGATGATGACGTTTTTTGTTTTTTTTCTTTTTACAAATTTACAATTAACGTTTTCAGCGGGAAGCCCTTCCCCCCTATCTTCAATCTTTAAACAATAATAAAAACAATATTAAAACGATAAACTGTTTGAAATTTTATTAATATTTTATTATTATTTTATTTATAAAATTTTATTTAATTATTCTTACATGAAATTAAGGAAGTTATATGTTTATATCAGATATTCATTTAAACACTCACACCATCTTGGAAAGGGCGGAGACAAACAAATTCGTCGAGGAAATATGAAGAAACACCTGTGACACTGTTGACAGTCTTCTTCAAAAAAACCCCAAAAAAACCCCTTAAACATCAGCCAAATTAGATTCTTCCGAAGATCAGGCCGTCATCAGAGCAGGTAGAAGACAGACAAAACCCAAAGAACAAAAGAATAAAATAAAAAATTTTGGGTCATACGATTGTAAAGATTAACCAGTAGCATTAAATAAATAACCACCCGCTGATTTAAACATTATCACCGCTCGTTGACAATATTTTCAACTATGGACTAGAACCCCTTAACATATATCCCACCTTCGTCCCCTGTGAAAGTAGATATGGCATTCGAAAAACCTGCAAGAACCGGCATAGGTGCCTGCTCACTGGATGATGCCTCACCAACCCTTGATATGGTCGGAAGACCATGGTCAGTTTTGGACGGAAATCTAATAGGAGGGTCCATTGTAACACAAACGAAAAACGAGCATAAGCCTAACGCAACTTCCCACAGCAGTGCTTATCAGAATAAGCAGATGATACGTCAACAATCACCCGTTTGCCTCGTGTCTACGCACTCACGTGCTCGCGCGCTACAGCCTGAGTCACTTTCATTTGAACATGCCTTATATTTTAAAGTTATGATACTAAATAATAAGCTCACTACAAATAGAAAACTCCTTTTGGCCTATAATAGGCAATCGGCACGGATCTTCCCTTTCGATAATCGTCTATCACGTGCATGCTGCACGTGCACCATCCCATCAATATATAGAGCACGCGCAGAGATGAAACGAAGTGCACAGCACGCGTTTACCCCAATGCGAGAATGATTCGTCTCTTCCAATCTCAATGTCTATTATTGGAAGGAACAAAATAAAATGTCCACAATAGAAATTGTGCATACGCGATTGTTTTACTGCTTATTTTTAAAGTGATCAATCGTGTCACCACGTGCGCTACCAACACTGACAACGCCTAAAAAATACTAACTAATCATTCAATATTTTGGGGTAGAAAATGTCAGAAATGTTTTAACTAATCCAACATATCATCTATCAATATTTAAGCACTTTATCATTGAAAAGAAATAAATATGCAATAAATGATTACGTGTTCATTGCCAGATTCTTTGGTAGAATGGGCACCAAAATGTATAGTAGTGAAGCTAGTCAACGGGCAGGATTTTATTTTGTTGTTATAATCCTGAAGAATAAAAAAGCTGTGAATACTTATTGTGAATGTCCAGCTGGGTAAGCATAATTTCAATTTAAAATTAAATTGAAATCAATTAAATTGTAAGCATGAAATTATATTTAAATTAATTTAATCTACTTTTTGATTGATTGATTGATTGATTGTAATCCAATACGTCCATTCAGGGCTTGTATGGCCAGAGGCCGACGAGTTGGGTCCCTGGATGAACCTAGATTAACGACTGCTGTATCATGGTCACAGCCGGGG
>JAHWFO010072353.1:795324-841285 GCA_023313115.1 Rhysida immarginata
AAGATTGTGAATCACGGATGGTTTTTTAATTTATATCTACCGAAATGATTTAATGTGAACTTTACATTGACTTTATTTTGTTTGCCGCTGCGGGCGTGTGGCGTGTGAATGATAATAAATTAAGTTAATTTAACCTGCAAAAGCTTAAAGCTCGCCGTTTCTGGGGTTGTTCGTCTCTAGCTCCTCCCTCATAAGACTGACGTTTAGGGGTCGTTGTCCATCTATGGTTTAAGTATTGTTCCTAAACCTCTACATAACCAGAGCTTTAGTTGTTCCAGGCTGCGTGCGCGTTCTTGTGGCAAAATTCGGAGTTTTATTGTTAATATGTTCTTAAGGTGTATTAATTCCGTTTCATTCCATCGAGTTGATAGCTCAGTTGGTAAAGACGCCAGTTTCCCACATTTCCCGGATCGATTCTCATTACCGCAGAAAAATTGTGGGGGGGAAAAAACCACACAAATGAACATCGGTAGGTACGGGTGTGTTTAAGAAGTCCGACCGATGGCGACCAGTGGAAGACGAATCATATAATATCTTCACGATTATCATGTCTGCATTGCTGATTTTAACATGATAATGATTTTAAGGCTGGACATCACTCTGCAAAAAACATGATGCAAAAAACGACACCAAAAAAGCGTTACGGAAACAGTCTTGCATTGTTGTTGCAAGTTGAAGCATACGCCGGAACTGAAAAGTCACCTGAACATTGTTGTTTGAACACCAATTTTTATTTAAATTTTAGAGATAATATGAAATATACATGTACTGAAAGTGTGGTAACACACCTAGACTTCGCTGGGTATTGGAATAAACTCTTTTCCATTATAAGAAATATATTTTATTATTCACAATTTAATTCAAAATTTATTATTTTGAACCATTAAAGAATCAATTAAATGTTCATTTAGATCTTTTCATACTTCAGTTATTATAAGCCCTTATTCAGCATTACCGATGTAAATGATTCTATAGATTCGTCCATTGATAAATAAATAAAAGGTTTATGTACTTTTTAAAACATTTATTTGTTTGTTGCATCTAAAAACATTATCAGGATTAGGACTGTAGATTCAAAACTAATGGAAGTCACCTTTTTTTATTATATCGGGAAGAAGTGTTTTTTTCTTTTTCTAATAAATATTTGAATTTCAAATCAGGCACAGAAAAATTGATATAAGATCATGTGATTTATCATAACCAGTAGGGAATTTTAGACATAGACAATGTTTAGATCCACAATATGTAGATCCACCCACACTTTTAGATCCGCCTACGCGTTTAGACAGCCCACACTTTTAGAATGTACCCAAAAAAAAACCCACTCAATCCCCTTCAAAACTAGTCGCCCACTTTTAGAATCTTCTCTGTAGATGGCGATACTGTCCGGTGACATACAAATGAAAATAAAATGATAACAGAGAATGAATACAAACTGTTTCATTACAATGAACGGTGAGTTGGGTAAACACACTGTTATCTACTAGCTGAAAAGGTATGTAAAATTAGTTTATGCTAACTAATGATATGGTAAACTTTTATTTGCAGTAATCAATGCGAAAGGAAGTAGGTGTATTGATAAAGATCTGCAATGTAGTTAACTGGGTCCATTTAATAGTTTAGCTACATTTAAGCGATTCGGAATAATGCGGAGCACTGATATTGATACATAAAGTATTTAATGAATTTAATTGAAGAGATAATTTAGAAGATAAATCAGACAATTAATGTCTCCTGCTTTTTTACAGAACGAAAAATGGTTCATGCTATGGTGAAACTTCTTCGGTCACCAATGAAAAAATTTTTCGTTGTTCTTAACACCATGACATCAATATTAAGAATATTCATGTGCTCTTGATGACATATTATCATAAGAGTGGATCAAAGAATATTAGCATGCAATAGAACTGAGCCTTTTATTCATTAGTACTTAAGTTAGAACTAGCTAGTGCAATTTGTTACTTGTTGTCTTTTCTTGTAATACTTCACGATGATTTTGTATAATGTCTGATTTTAAATACGCTCACGTTATTATACTCATTGTCAACTCGTCTGGATATACTCAGAGTAGGTCATTGTACTCCTAAGACCGATCTTTCGAACGCCCAATTACAAATGGGCAATGTGTTTAGAAATCTGTTTGATGATAGTCTGATTGATAAACGAAGGGATACCCAAAGTTAGAGCTTCTTTTCGGTTCCTATTGGGGTATTGTAATGTAGCGTCAATACTATACGTTACACTTGGAAAAAATATAAAATAAGAAGCATCCAATAAGAAGAAATAATCTCTGAGTACGTGGAATAATTATTTGCAAAGTTACGTGTGCTAAAGTTTGGCAAGCTTTTCGCTTTTTTCCCCAAGAACTTTTATCAGAGGTTTTTGACGGATGTCAGAAAATCATAAGCTCTAATTCATGTTTTAATAATATAGCAACAGTTGCCCATTCAACCAACTATAACTAACCAATATTATTTCTGGGTTCAATAGCTTAGTAACATATGTCCATTCTTTACCCTTTTATCAGTTAGTAATGTAAACTGTCTTCAGTCAATGATATCATGCACATGTTTGATATACTAAAAACCATTTACTCGTTTTCAAATTTATCGCTTCATCTTTAAGTGTTCATAAATGAAAAAACGTTTAGTTGTTCGTGTACTCTTTCCCTCTTCCGCAAATACACAAAACGTTATCACAGAATTGATAAGTGCGTTAGATGAGAATGCAATATACAGACAATAGGAGAAAGAAAATAATTCTGTGAATGAATCTCCTGAATATAATAGAGATAATTGTTTTTTATTAGCCAGCTAGTAGAAGAATCAATTATCAATATTTTGCAGGTAGATTTTTTTATTACTTCGAAAAATGAAACTACGTGTAAAGAAATATAAATCTAATAAAAGCCACCCTACAGCAGGTGCAATATACACATGGAGAAATTTCGCCGAGGGGTCGGTATTTCCAATTTAGTCCAGTATAAATTTTCAATCCCTTCAAAAAATGAAACTCATATTTACATTTTGTGGCTATTCTTCTTCTCTTTTGATTGCGAATTATAGATTCTTCAATAGGAAATACTCACTTGGCTAGAGTAGCGACTAGTAAGCCAACTATGTTTGGGGAAGCATAACTGAAGACAAGAGGGCCTCTAATATAAAAATCTATGCCTTCTGAATCTCCGAAATTTTGCTTAATGGACTCTTTGCGAATTTTCTTCTACAGACGCACAGTGCGGCCGATTGCCAAAAAGCTGGCCAAAATTCGAAAATTCAAGTAATTCACTCCAAAATGGAATCTTAGGGGTTTTTGGGGTCGCTGATTACAAATTTTATGTCAAATGTACGGAAATTCACCCCCTTCCCCCCTAATCGACCACCCCCTGGGGTATAATATCATGTATTATTTATCATAATCAAGTTACATATCGTTTTTGAGGGTTTTGGGGTCGCTGATTACGAATTTTCTGTCAGAATTATAAAATTCGAAATGGCAAATACAAGATGGCGTCACCCAGGGCGTTTTAAACCCTTTGAATAATTATTTGTTTAAACAATTTATTAATAACTTTTGGGCAACATTATTATTGATAATTGTTGTTTAAGGCATGTCAAATGTTGCTGAATTTTTTCAGATTTTTATTGCATCATTAAGTACGGAAATTTCAATAAGATTAAATTTTTGACTGGGAGGTTTGGGCAAAGCATCCTTAGAAAAAAACCCATAACAATTCATGTGGCAGGAGGTGGCAGCTGAATTTTGGCTTAATCGATAGTTAATACTTTTCCAAGTAACCTCCAAAAGGTTAGAAGACAGCATTCGACAGCGTTTTATTGTCATTTGATTTGAAAACTCAAATTTTATTGGAAAAAAACGAAAAAAAGTACCCTTATTATTGTGCTGCTTAAAATTTTCTGTCAAAGAAATGACATTTACAAAATTTTTTACGTATTTTACTAACCTTCAAACGTACATTCCATTTGGTTTTATTAGATTTTCTTTGCTGCACGCGCTTTCACACGTTTAAAGGTTTTGCCGAATAACTACACCAATAGTGCGCTTGAAAAAAGGCCAAACTCCAACTGAAAATAAAGAAAGAATTTGGGGTATAGGACATTACTCTTAACCATTTTTAATTCTTATAGGATCCCTCTAGCCAACTGCATGCTAAAAAAATCTTATCTAGACACTTTTATTTTTCGAGTTTTGGCCAGCTGTTTGGCAATCGGCCGTACTGTGAGACGGTTGTTAGTGATCTACGAGAGTTAGATCCCGTTTTAAAAACGGATTTTTTTTTCTTTCAAGAAGGACTGTAAATGAAAATAAACGAAACTTTATTAAATGATTTTTTTTGTGAAATATTTTCATCTCTCTAAAAAACTCCAAATGTTGAAACAAATTTTCACAATAGTTTTTGCGCAACAATTTCTTTTCTTCATTTTCCCCTCTTAGAAACAACCTTATTGGCAAAACAAACTCTGACCTCACAAACTGCTCCACGCCGAAGGACCGAGTCACATGACAAACAGGGCTTAGATTTTAGATGGTAACAATTAGCATATTTAAATCTTTACTACAGAGATATGAAAAAATTGAAAGTATGTTAACAGATAGCGCCACCATATTTCGTGTCTTACTTAGCCAATTCGTGTAATGGCCTAACATTTTGCTTTCAGTGTTTTGAATGAAGACTAATGAATCTTAGTGTATTGGAATAAACTCTTATCAATTACAGTAAAGATATTTTAGTACTCACAATTTAATTCATAATTTATTATTTTGAAACATTTAGATCTTTCGATGATTTTTGATGTCTTTATTTTATTTATAATCTATGCGCTTGTTGAATTTCTATGGGCTTTGAAGTGCTTATTTTATTTCTACAGATTCCCATCTCTCTGCAGTTAAGGATAATGTTCCCACAACAAAAAAAAAGCGTTGTGGAAGATGCAATAATTTTAATTCTTCGTCTTAGAAAGTACACGCATTTGTGATTTTAGATACTGCGGGGTCATTCCACGTCAGTTCAGGCAGGCATTGGTACATGTATATACAATTGCCCTAGGGAGTTGGTAATGAATGCCAAATATTATTATTATTATTTTTTTAATTTTTATGGAAGTTACGGACATTTAAAATTTTCGAAATTTGAGTGGGGGCCCTATCTATGAAGTACTGTAACTTCGGTTGCATTTTACTTAGAAAGATGTGATTGGTGACATATAAAAGCTCTATAACTGTAGATTCTATAAGAAATTTTTAAAATTGTATTATGCATGCGCAAATATTTAAATTTAATGTAAATATTTTATTTTTTGCAAATTTCTCAAAAGGTGGGTATTTTTCGTGAAAAATGTATTAATATCTTACACATACTTTTATAATAACAATACAAAAAATTCAAAACTGTGTTTTGCTCCGTTTTGAAGATATTAATTTTTAAAGCTCGAGTTCCAAGCCACAATCGCATGGCTGCTCGAGGTGGACAAGGTGTCCTAAGATATATAAATTTTGTGGTAATATCCGATTGTCTTAAACATTCTACAGCTGTCTTTTATTCCTTTCAATGTGAACTCATTAAGTTTTAACAGAAAATTCAATAAATGTAGAGAAGATACTAGGGTTGATCGAAAAGTAATGCCTCCTAGGCTGTAACTTTTATATTTTTTAACCGATTTTCAAAATTCTTTTTGTATCCGATACTTACATTTGTCCTCTGTGTAATGCACTATTCACTTTTTGACATTATCCCCATCCCTTTCCACGCACTGCAGCAACGTGTGACTACTCGGGTGAACCCGTCGGAGAGGAAGTCCGGGGTTGTTGTCGACACCAGAATTGAATGGCAGCTTTGGACCATATTCTGCAGCACGATAACGCTCGCCCGCAAACATTCGCCACACACACTAGAGGTGTTGCAGCGCCTACAGTTTAAAGATGAAAAACTGCAGTTCAAAGATGAAAGATCTTGCACCTTGCGACTTTCACCACTTCCCTAAGAAGAAAAAGCACCTTAAGGGACTTTCAATCCCTGATGCCGAGATAAAAGAGCAGTTGCATGTTGTGAAACACTCTGCTCAATATGGCTGGTGAGATTTGCTGAACTTCAGATTTTTCCTCTTTCAGCTCAGGCAAAATGTGCGGATTGGTTGCATACATTTTATCTTTCAATGCACCCCAAAGGAAGAAATCGAGAGGTGTGTGGTCCGGCGAGCGTGCAGGCCAGATGCCACCGAGATGATTCGATCAGCAAAGACGTCCTGCAGAAAGTGCATTGATGTGTGCGTACTGTAAACGTTTCCATGCACTACTGCACACTAATTTTTGAATTATCCTGTATAATGAAGCCTGTATCAACTTCAGCTGCCTCTGCAATTCATCTCGTCGTTCAGGGTAACTCAGAAGTGACTGATACTGAGGAAGGGTAAAGTAAATATATTTTCTTTATTACTAACAATTCGATATCATAATTCAAATTTATATTTTCTTACTAAACTATCTTCTTATTTAACAGGTGCTCAATACTTTTCTGACTTATGAAAAAAAATCTGAAGTTCTAAGAAACATTTTTCCTATTGATATAATTATTATTGTAAAGCTGCTATTGATTTTATTTTTTCGTGTAATTATAATTAATAATACTATTTATATAAATAATAAAGCGTAAATAAATGAATGGTCCCAAGGTTACACGCTTTCTCTTCCCTGTACGAGTAGTCAAGTCCCTACTACCTGACTTGGAGCTCAAGCTTTAAAAATTAATATCTTCAAAACGGAGCAAAACACAGTTTTGAATTTTTTGTATTGTTTTTATGAAAGTATGTGTAAGATATTAATAATTTTTTAACGAAAAAAAATACCCATCTTTTGAGAAATTTGCATAAATCAAATATTTTTATTAAATTCAAATATTTGCGCATGCGTAATGCAATTTTAAAAATTTCGTTTAGAATCTACAGTTAAAGAGCTGTCATATTTTACCAATCACATCTTTCTAAGTAAAATACAACCGAAGTTACAGTACTTCATAGATAAGGCCCCGCACTCCAATTTCGAAAATTTTAAATGTCCGTAATTTCCATAAAAATGAAAAAAAAAATATTATTTGGCATTCATTACTAACTCTCTAGGGCAATTGTATATACCAAATTTCATTAAAATCCGAGAGGTCAATGTCAAAACTATAAATTTCTGCCTGAATTGACGTGGAATGACCCTACGAAAAGCTTGCACATGGTATGTTTGTAGTCCCACATTCGATTGTAAGCAAAGACGCGAGTAAGGAGACGCACCTTAAGTATTTATTGATAAATAATTAAAAGTTTTTTTTACTGTATAAAATATTTATTTGTATGTTGCATCTAATAACATTATCATGAGTCAATGCTTCAGACTACCGATTCGAAACTAACAAGGAGAGGGCCCCAACGAACAATCGAGTTTTCTGGTGCCCTTTGGTAGGATGGTAGTCTGATATGTCCTTTTCGTAAAACCAAGTGCGCAGCCTCCAACTTGGCCCTATTTTCGAGAAAATCCCTTTTAAAGTCTCTTATATTACTAGTGTAAACTGCATCTCGACAACTGTAGATATAATATCACAACGGCGAGCAGCCAAGTAGTTAATGTTCGAGCGTACGAATCACGAGATCGTGGGCTCGAGTCTACGCGTTAACTTTTTTTTTTGTTTTAATTTTTATAATGCTGCTTTTAAAGACCGACAGTTCTTTCGGTTATTTCCGGATTGGTAAGCTAATCGTATAGACGCTGCGATGGAGTCAATACCAAGCACTTCTGGAGCCTGTGATAATAGGTCTACGTCTTATGAAGAAATTGAGCAAGATTATAGAACAGATGAGAGAATTGACTTGTTGTTTTATCCAGCGACTGTGCAGCAAAAGCAAGAACTCACCGATGGAATATTTCATATGCGAAAATTGCTGATTGAATCCAGTGTCATAACAGACACAGTGAGTACAACAATTAGCAACTCCTAGGCAAAGAATTCTTCCAAAGATTTATACAAATAATCGACGAAATGGAGTTCACGGAAGAAGAGGCTTTGGTAGTAGAACAAGATACACATGATCCTGTATCCAAACAACAAAAAGCGACAAGCAGCGAAGAAGAAGAATCGGAAACGCTCGATAAAATTCCGTATGCTGTCAAAATTAAAGCTGTGGAATTGGCCCAATCACATCCGACATTGTCGATAAATACTTTGCGCAAACAATCAATACATTTTTTAAAAAGCAGATCACAATTATCTACTTGGAAAAAACATATTGAACAAGGCGGTATCCGATATGATAAGTTAGAGGTCATAAACAGGAGCGTGTATGATCGATTTATTGAAGCAAGAAACGATAAAAAGGGCCTAAATACGACTCGCATGCTGAAGCAATGGGCGCTGCACTCCAATTTCTGGGTTATTTCCAGTTATTTAAGTAAGGCCGAAGTTTGTCTAACAGTAAGAAATACAAATCAGACACAGATTCTTAACTTATCAATCATTGAAAGCAGATTATTCTTTATGTACGCAATTTTTCAGTGTACTTAAGACACACATATTACTATTGAGGTCTATATTCAAGCAAACTTTATTGTATAAAAATTGAGGTCTCCCAGGAGTTCCTTTTAAAGCTATATGTTTCGCTCCAACTGAGGCCTATAAGTAAAATTTCATTTACGTCAGATCTGACTGTTAAGTTGCCTTACCTTGCCTATATGTTCCAATCCAGACAAAAGGATCCATACACAATGCTTCTTTAAAAGAAGGTAGTGCTTACTGAAATTTAGAATATACTCTCAATATATTTGTCAAAGCCATGGACATAGTTTATATTTAGGAGGATAATTCTTAGGTATATAAAAACATCTCTGAGATTTGCTACAAACGAACGGATCAGCTATACGGATGACAACGAGGGCGTAGATGATTAGCTATTGTTCATTGTGAAATTTATTACATTTTTTCGAAACAGCCATGAGATTCAGGTGAGGATGTTTTGACGCAAATCGCCCACGCATAATGCTCACATTATGATAAGCTCGTATGTTTTCCTCCAAACTGCAGCTTAAATATTTAATTAAAGATGAAAGTAAAATTTTAAAAATATGAAAAATAAATAAGGGCTTTCTTTGAAAACTTGGTGTAAATATTTTAAATTTTAAAATAATATCGTAATATAACCGTGGGAATAAATCTAATAAACCAATTTAATGCATTTATTTTTGATACTGATATTGCTAATATTAACATCAGAATTGAATATATGAAAACTTTCACTTACGTGAATTTTGGAAATTTATATCATCCTGTCTATAATTAAAAAAACAAGCTTAAACTTTTGCTGAGCTTGTTTTGTAGTGAACGCAATTCACCGAAACAAAATAAAGTTTTCAACATCCTCCAAGCTTTTGTTAGTACAAAAATATTTATCCTGATCAGACATGAAGTGGGCGATATGCGTTTTTATTCCATATGGAGAATCAGAATGGAAAGTCAAGAACGTCCCCATCTGATCCTCACGGTTGTTTCGTAATAGAAGGCAACGGAAAACCACCGGATTAAATATTCATTAGTCAAGTAATCTACTGGAGAAAAACCTCCAAATTAGAGAATACACAAATTTAAGCTGTTCACGTTATACACTGAAGTGCCAAAGTCATGGACTTTCATTCAAAATCGCATAGGGCCTCCTTTTGCCCGGCGAAGAGATAGCAGCCATAATTGCGTGAGTGTTGCAGGTGGAGGCTCTTGTGTTCGATAAATCCTAAAAATGTTCGAACGGGTTCATGCCTGGCAATTCATTCGATAGAATTGTTCAGAATGCTCCCCAAACAAATCGCGAGTAAGGTTGGTCCGGTGACATGGCGCATTGTCCTCCTGGAACATTCCATTGATGTAATGGTACATGAAGGAGCGCAAATGGCCACGAAGCAGGTACCACCACCAGCTTGCAGACTCCTTCCTGTCAGCTTGGGTCCATGGATGCGAGCGAATAGAGACAGATAGTGACATCCTATTCCGTAAGCTTTAAGGTGGAAAGTCGCCGTACCCAAACTCGCCCATCGACGGGAATAGAATATAGCGTGATTCGTCGCTCCACACAATCTTTTTTCCACTCTTTGATAGTCCAATGTCAGCGTTCTAAATACTCAGTGAATTGAACAACGTCTGATAATCACCTGGTGATAGTCACCCGGGCTATAAAAGGGTGTTGCAGGATTTCCCGTTACAGCCTGAATCTGAGCAAGAAAATAAGGCGTGGAAACACATCATCACCAGTGAGGAAAAAACTCAAAGCCAGTTACAATTGTGTTTTGTGATCAGCATGGCGTTATTGTGTGTCATTTGCTCCCGAAGCAAGGCCATCAATGCAGAAGCATATGGGCAATTTAAAAATGACTATCCGAAAAAGGCTGACTACCATCTGTTCGGTCCGCTAAAGAGGTCAGCGTTTACAGACTGACTATGAATGGAAAATTATTGGCCGAAAATGGCTTCACAATTAGTCGGACGAATTTCTTTATATGTGTATACAGAAACAGGTTATACTCTGGGACCGTAGCATAAATGCGGCGATTATGTTGAAAAACGAAGCAATAAATAGAGTTTCCAAAATACGAGGTCTGTTCAAAAAATACGTAGACTGACGTCATAAAACAAAATATACTTTATTCAGAAGTTACACATCTGGGTCCCCTTCAAAGTACTCTCCTCCCCGACGCACACACTTATCCCAACGGTGTTTCCATTTTTGGAAACAGTCCTGGAACGCTTCTTTTGTGATGTCCTTCAGCGCCTTCGTCGCATTTGCCTTTATGTCGGGAATCGTCTCAAATCTTCTTCCTTTCAAAGGTCTTTTGAGTTTGGGAAACAAGAAGAAGTCACAAGGAGCGAGGTCAGGTGAGTAGGGTGGGTGAGGAAGAACAGTGATCGAGTGTTTGGCCAAAAACTCTCGAGTTCTGAGGGCTGAATGGGCTGGAGCGTTGTCGTGATGAAACAACCAGTCACCACTCGTTCACATTTCTGGCCTTTGCCGCCTTTTCGGTGGCAGTTTTTCCGAGTTTAACACAAAATTTCACAGCAACTCTTTGCTCGTTCAAGTCACTCATTCTAAAAATCCGCCAAACGAAAAAAACACACTTCACAAACAACCGCGTAGCTAATCAACCAATACTGATATTTGCAATCAAAAAACTGCCTTGTAATCAGCGGATCTGTCAGAAGATGGCGACACCAAGCGATTTTGATTGGGACCAACAAGGCCCGCGCAATTAAAACAGTCTACGTATTTTTTGAACAGACCTCGAACAATTTGGTTTGCTCTGAATAAGAAATTATAAAAGGAAACTGGAGATGATCCTCCAATCATAAGGAACCAAAATGATTTTGCCGCCAAAGCAGATAAAAGGAGTACGTTTTTGTGTTATAGCACCGACACATCTTGAATTAACCTTACATTTTAAAACACTTTAGAGAAAATATATAAATATGAAAACTGAATTGTAAATTACTATTTAAGTAAACTAACGTAAAGAGAGAATTAAGACGAATAAACTTAAAGAACTGAAAGGTTAAATGGAGAGAATTCGTTATATATTTGAACAAATAAAAGTTCTGTAATTTGTAGGTATTCGTGCATGATGTTAAACGAACTGAGCCTCAATTGCTGATTACTAAAGCGTTCTGCATAAGCGCCTATTTTTCTTCATATTCTATTAATAAAGCGTTTCTACGTTAACATCTACGTGTTGTAGCAAGCGATTAGCTACTAGTAATTAGCAAATTGTCTAACAGTAAATAGTCATGGATTTTGTTAGGCTTAACAGCAAAATGCTCTTGATAACAATAAGCACTGGATAACAATAGATATAGCAACTCGTAAGGCGTTGGTTATATATTACAAGCTGTATCTTAGTATTGAAAGTTTCCAAGGTAACATATCAAAAAGGGAGGGAACCTCTAATCCACAAGAAGATTTGAAATACCAATTACGTAAATACAATTTATTATCATTAATTACTCGTTATATTCGCTCACGACACCTTGTTACGAGTTGTTTGATAGATTATATACCATATCTTAGCAATGAAAGTACCAACATTGCCATATGGTTCCTTTAGGTCACGTGCTATTAAACCAATTCCCATTATCATTAATTACCCGTGGTGTTGATTCATGACAGGTCGTTACGAGTTATTTGATAAATTATATGCCTTACCTTAGCAATGAAAGTTATACGGGTGCCGTATGGTGCCATTAGGATGCGTATTACTAAACCAATTCCCACTATCAATATTTACGCATTATATTCATAGCTTGTCATTAGAAATTTTTAAGGGTGTATCATAATGGTACCATTAGAGCACGTGCTATTGTACCTATTCCGGCTATCTCGCCGATTCATACAATGTATTTATGGATTGGTAAAAACAGGGTGAAAAAGTTAATTAGTTTTCAAGTTACTGTAATAAATAACAAGCTCCCCACGATAAAGAAATTCTTTTGGTTTAGGCACCAATCTCCCGTTTCTATAATCGTCAGTCACGTGCACCCTACACGCGCACCATCTTAACAACGCTTAGACCACGCGGAGAGCCGAACCGAAGTGCTCAGCACGCGTTTTCCCCAATGCAAGGATGATTTGTCTCTTCCAGTAATTGACTACACGCACTCTCTCTATTGCAATGCAATGCATTGTTGGAATTGTGTCTACAGATGGACGAACGGACGGAAAATATGCTAAAAATAGAAGGAAAAATTCCACGACCTGGATTCGAACCAGGAACCACGAGTATTACGCTTGTTACCTGTACCAACTAGGCCATCGTGAACACTGTATAGCAAGGCTGCTACCAAGTGTTTTTAAAGACTACCAGATAGTTAAGATGGAGGCCTTATGATAGGGCGGGAATCCAGTTCGCAGATCAGGAATTCCTCTATCCAAGTCATTAGAAAAGTTGACGAGCACAAATAAGAAATTATAAATGAAAACTGGAAATGATACTCGATGGCCCAATTGGTAGAGGCAACGAGCGTGATACTCGTGGTTCCTGATTCGAATCCAGGTTGTGGAATTTTTCCTTCCATTTTTTCTGATAATATCATTTCCTTGCTCTGAATGCTTGAAATTAATTTATAAAAAGCAAATTTCCCCTTTACTTTTGATAAAGCTACACCGATAACGAATGAAATAATCAGTTTACTTTTAATATCAGAATTATCTATTTTATACCTGGATTGTCAATAGAACTATCGTCTCTGAGCGTGCGTAAAAATTTCATATCATATCTTTTGTTGGATCATACAATAAACTTCCTGCAGGTACATACACTGCTCTTCAAAAGTTAAGCTCGAAAGGCAAATTTCGCGATAACAGTGATAATATTTAAACCAATTGCTAGGGGTGTTGCAACTATCTGGGGTATTGCATCAGACAATGTTTCTGAAATAATTTATGGCACAGCCAGAAATATGCAAAGTAATCGGCTGGATAAGAGGAGCATTTCCTTCTGGTGGTTATCTATCAGCTGAGAACAGTTCCAAGAAAATGTGTGCCAGAAAGAAAAATTGGGACGCTAGCAAGCTGTTGGAAGAATGCGTGCCGGCGAATTCATCACGGAAATCGCCCGTTCCAGTGGTGTTTATCTTTCTGTGATCTCACTTCTTTATGGGCATACTGACTAGATGTAACCGTCAATCTACAATACATGTTTTACGGTCACACCTTAATACAACCGTAAAAAGACATATCAATACAATCTAAATGGGACATCTAAAATCTTTTTTTTTTTTGCAAAAACTTATTCTACGCGTTTTTACTGCACAAAAGGTGAAGGGAAAAATTTAATATGCCCTCGCAAGGATTTAAGCCCGCATCTCTCTGCCTAAAATGCAGAGAGTTTCCCACTGCGCCATTCAGACCATTAAATAGAAGGACAAATATTACTTTCTCTTATACACTTCCGCCAATTTTGTTTCATGAAATTTCTGAAAACGAAGGGCCCACACAGTCATGTGATTTTGCCTTATTTCAAGTGTACCCATGACATACACTGAAGTGCCATTACATTATGAACACCTGTTTAATACGGCATAGGACCACCTTTCGGCAAAACCATGGGCATGCAGTGAGGCATTGACTCGACAAGGTGCTGGTAGATAACTTGAAGTTTCTGGTACCAGGCAGTTATCAGTTGATACTCCAGTTCCTATACATTACGAGACCGTATCACAGTTTCTGTAGGAAATTAGCGTATCCGCACTCGACCGTCCACAGGATGGGTCAGAAAACGTGACTCGCTGGATCAGAAAACGTTCTTCCAGATTTTATAGTCAATTTACGTGCTCCCTGGCACTGTGTAGGCGTAGTTGGCGATGGCGTGCCGTAATCTCAAGAACTCACCTGGTACGGCGGCTATGCAGGCCCTACGCAGAACGCTATGCTGAACTGTGCGCTAAGACACATTGTCTGGTTCAGCACTGTTGTAGCTGCTGGTGATTTGGGCCATTGTAATCCTTTGTTTACAGCGAACAATGCGTACTTGTCTTCACTCCCCTCTACGGGCTTGTGCATAACCTTTTGCTAGGGGGCTGCGACTTAAACCGCAGCGTTGTAGCACACTCTTATGACGCTTCGGCGGAGAGTAATTCATTGTGCTTCTATTGGTATCAAACAAATATGGCTGGTTTAATAAATGACAGTGAAGAGCAGCGTTTCATGGATAGAGTTCGTGCAAATGCATATCGAGAGGCAATGGAAGCAGGTGCGTCTTTTATTAATCGCAAATGGGTTGCGAACAAGTTAAACCGATCGGATAGATGGGTGACGGAAAATTGGAAGAAAGGTTATGATAACTGCCATGCCGAATTTGCTGAGGGTAGGCCCGAGAAATTATCACAGGAAAGCAAAAACATCATTGCTAATAACAGTGGCAAAAGACGTCGCAGCTGTGTCAACGTTGCACAAGAAATTAAAGCCAAGCGTGGAAAAACAATTTCTCGTTCAACGGTTCAAAGACATCGTCAGCGTGCAAACATCAAGCCATTCCATGTTATTCCGAAACCGATGAAGACCGCATTAAACATCGAAGACCGGCTCTGGTTTTGCGACTACCTGCGGGATTGGGTGGAAGACGACTTCATGCACCTTGCCCCGAGCGACGAGTTCTTTGTGTGGACTATGAGACGTCCGAATTACCAAAATGATAGGGCCTGGAGCTTATCGATTACAGATATTTCTGACGATGAACACTATCAAGAGCTTTCCAAGCAACCTGACTGCATTGGCATCTTCGTGTGTTTCACCGCCAAGCGAATGATGTGGAGATTCAAGGAGCAGGGTGAGTCATGGAATGGTGATTATTTTCGGAATTTGCTAACAAATGATGTTTTTCCGTTTCTTCGAGATCCAAACAACACTATCGACCCGCATGAAGTTTGTTTTTTGCACGATAAGGCACCTTGCTTTAAGGCTAATACAACACAGCAAATCTTAAGAGAAAGTGCTATCGATTTCTTCTCATCAAACGAATGGCCCGGTGCATCCCCTGACCTAAACGTTGCTGAACATTTTGCTGCCGTGTTAAAAGACGCAGTGGAATCTTTAATGATTCAAGAACGTGGTGAAAATCGGTATTCTCGAGACCTTCTAATGGGACACCTGACATCTGTTCTGAAGGACATGGAGTACGAAACTGCTCTGTTTGAGACACTCCTCCGCTCCTACCCGAAACGGATGCGTGCCGTTCGAGAAGCAGGTGGTGGCCAAACTAAATATTGACGTGATAAAAGCAGAAATAAACGTACTTTTTGATTATCAACCGCAGAATATTCCACTTAGTTTTGTTTATTTTCCAGACCCCTAGCAAAAGGTTATGCACAACCCTGTAGAATCAATGGATCGTGGATGGTGACTCGTCGTTTCTTTATCCGTATACCACTTTTGTTAAGAACTCACAATGACTGCACGTGAACGGCCAACAAAACGCGCCATTTCCGACATCGACATTCCAAGGCGCCTGGCCATCACGATTTCTTCTTTGTCGAGCTTCGCTTTTCGCATGCTGCAGCCGAACACTCTACATTCAGAAGCTCAGTTCACTGACAGCTTATATACGGTCGTATGAGCCGCGTTTGCGCCGTACATTTGTCTCAGGGCGAACTCATTACTCTAAGTTGGAGGTGGTAATAATAATGTACTGGCTCATCAGTGTATTTTTATGTAAGTCAGGCCTTATGTCAATGCTGTGAGCCCAAAGTCTTTGTAATGAATGGTTATGCCCGCCCACAGTTTTTTGTACCCTGTTATTCTTCCAAATTTTAATAATCTAGGTTTTACAGGAACCTGAGTTATTAACTTGTAAGGACCGATAGGTACATATGTTTTCACAATGTGCGTCCATCCGTCCGTCTGTCTGTCTGTGTGACTGTTGGTGCTCTAGCTTTCGAACGCTTCCGAATTTTCGACTTCCGTTTTCGCCATTCGACAACTTAGGAAAATTGGAAGATTAACTTCGTTGTCGGAAAAAATCGGTGAGCTATTTCCGGTTCAAAAGGTCACAAATAATATAGGAGACCACGTATTTCACTTTAAAAATCCATGTATAAATAACCTGAGTACTGCCAAATCCTGTTCTCTCTTTGGCCTTCCATAGTTAAAGCAGAGAAAAGGCTAGTGAATTAAGTAAAGCCACGTGATGGTCTTCCTTGATGGTCAATATCAGTCAAAACTGGTTCAAGGGTGTGTGGTTTAATGGTACCATTATGGTCCACTGGAAACTTTCAATGCTAAGATATTGCATGTATTATAACAAACGGCTTGGAATAACATATCATGGTTGAATATTAACGTAAAATTAATGATAGTCGACATAGATTCAATGGTATGTGGTTTCATGGAACCAGTATGGTTCAGGGAAACTTTCAAAGCTCAGATTTGGCATGTAATATATCAAACAACTTGGAATGACGTGTCATGAATGTATATAACGTAAAATTAATGATAGTCGAGATTAGTTCCAAGACAGCTGGTTTAGAGGACCCATTATGGTTCATTGGAACATTCAATGCTAAGATATGGCAAGCAATATATCAAACAATTTGGAATGATGTGTTATGAATGAATATAACGTAAAATTAATGATAGTCGAAATTGGTTCCAAGGCACCTGGTTTAGTGGACCCTTTATGGTTCATTGGAACTTTCAGTGCTAAAATATAGCATGTAATATATCAAACAACTTGGAATAACATGTCATGGTTGAATATTAACGTAAAATTAATGATAGTCGAACTAGGTTCAATGGTATGTAGTTTCATCGAACCATTATGGTTCAGTGGAAACTTTCAAAGCTCAGATATGACATGTAATATACCAAACAACATGGAATGACGTGTCATGAATGAATATAACTTAAAATTAATGATAGTCGAAATTGGCTTGAACCTGGTTTAGTGGAACCTTTATGGTCCATTTGATACTTTCTATGCTAAGATATATACTACATACTTTCGCATGTAATATATGAAACATCTTGCAATGACGTGTCATGAATGAATATAACGTAAAATTCATGATAATCCGAAATTGGTTCCATGATCCGTGTTTTATGATACCAATGGAAACTTTCAATACTAAGATATGGCATGTAATTACTTATATGGCATGTAAGTCTTATATTATCAATAGTTAGTTTGTGTTAGGCAAATTTTAACAATAGCTAGTAGCTAATCATTCCTCCAATGGTATATGCTTACGTAGAAAAGCGTTCACAATAGTTTATGAAGAAAGAATTGACCCTTACACAGAACGCTTCAACAATAAACGCTTATTTCATGAAATAGGAATGCTTACAAATTAAAGGATTCTTATATGTTCTAATCTATAGAGAATTGCTACTTTCTCCCTTTAACTTTTCAGCTAGTTTTATTCAGTTTGAACTATACTTCTCCGTTAGAAGTACGCCTTGCTTAGCAAACAGAGGCTTCCTTAGCAACCTCATCTAATTCATAACAACGAAAGACTTTTTTAGAAATCAAATGCTTTCATTTTCATTCTCGAATGCTTTAAAATCCTTGTTAATATAGTTTTTCCTCACGCTAATCTAAACTCTCCACTGAACGTTTTAATCTATTTCTCTTTGCATTGGCTTTCAACCTTTTTTTTCTCATTGTGAGATTCTTCTAAATATGGTTTTCTCATATGAGCAGCATTTTTTCTAGCCCTGCCCATTTCGGTATAAAAATATTGTTATTTTGTAATTATTTATATTTTATGAATAACAAATAATTGTTAAAGTGCATAACTATTTCCTAGAACAGTTAATAGTTCAAGTAAGGTGAGTAAGTAAGTAATTGTAAACAAAAATTACTAGATAATATAAGAATTCGTAGATTTTAGCCACAAAAAATTAAAAAATAAAAACTTTTTAACAAAAAAAATTAAACCGACAAAAAAGAAAGTGAAAAGAGAAAAAAAAACTTTTTAGTAGTATTAATAATGAATAATAAGTAAATTTCTAAACTAATGTAAGTAGCTAACCAATTTTGAGTCGGCGCCAAACTAACAATCAAGCAAATTAATAACAGCTTCCTCTTCTTCTTTACACAGCCTTCATCTCCAGGAAGTAAGGAGATTAGCTGATCACAAATTATACGATATAACAACGATGTTTATACAGAAGTTTTATTTATATTTCTTAAATATCCATATGAGATAAAGTAGAATACGCTTTTATACACAGGATCATCAACATAAGGGGACAAACGCAAACAACCATGCCCATGGTGGGACTCGAACCCACGACCCAGCGGCTCAGAAGTCAGCGTGTTAGCTACTTCGCCACATGGCAACGCCTCCTAAAGATAAGGCCTGAGCGCGAAAACGTCATACATTGTTACATCATCCGAAGATGCGTTTAATCGCATTTCAGGGCTTATTATTAGTAGAAATGCGATTAAACCAATGACGTATATTAAAGATAGACTCCGAATCCTAATGTTTTAACTTGAAGCAAATTGGGAAGCTCCATGCCCAGAACTGTCATGGCTGAAAGTGAGTGAAGATGATGCAAAACACATGGCTAAACACGAGAGTAGCTGATTAATAATTCTTTCACATGCCGATCACGGAGTGATAAGTTTATCTTTTCGTTTACTTTGTATTTGAAGTATTTTATTATATTTTATAAACAATTTTTCGATCATGGTTTCAATTTCAATTTCGTTTCGATTGTCTTTCAGTAGCGTATTTTCATTTTAGTTACGTATTTTTGATTTATTTTTGTCGAAAATGATTCCTGATCCTTTTTCGTGTCTGTTTGTACAGTCGTGCGCAGAATAACTTTGAATAATGGTTTTGAATTAATAATTCCTCGGGGCCCAAAATCTTCAAAAACAAAGCAGCCAGACAGCTAATTACTCCACTATCTATCATGACATCTATCTATCTATCTAGACAGCTCCTGCCCAGAACTATCATGGCTCAATTTGCTTCACTTTTTGCCGCTGTTAACAATAGGATTCGGAGTCTATCTTTAATATACGTCATTGGATTAAACGTATCTTCGGATGATGATGTAACAATGTATAACGTTTTCGCGCTCAGGCAACGCCTCCTAAAGATAACGCCTGAGCGCGAAAACGTCAAGCATTGTTACATCATCATCCGAAGATTGAAGCCAACGAAAAAGACAGGCCTCGAAGCGGAAAAGTCACCTGACCATCTGGGTCCGAACAACAATCCAACCTTCATTGTTTCCAACAATCGGAAAAACACTCATTGTTTACATCCAAGATGGAGACAATGAAGATTGGATTGTTGTTCGGACCCAGATGATCAGGTGCTTTTCCGTTTCGAGGCCTGTCTTTCTCGTTGGCCTCGCCGAAGATACGTTTAATCACATTCCAGGGCTTATTATTTAATTCGCGCTCAGGCCTTATCTTTAGAAGGCGTTGGCTCAGGCCTTATCTTTAGGAGGCGTTGCCTGGGCGGCTTAATAATAGCTTTAAAGAAATAAACAAAACAATATAAAAATGCAACGTGAAATCTCTAGCGATAAACAATAACATTTATCATTTCCGGCCAATTAAGATCATTGTATGAAAAGGTCAAAAAAAGTTGCTTGATTGTTAGTTTGGCGCCGACTCAAAATTAGTTAGGTACTTACATTAGTTTAGAAATTTACTTATTAATCATTATTAATACTAAAAAGATTTATTTTATTTTTCTCTTTTCAGTTTCTTTTTTCGTCGGTTTAATTTTTTTTGTTAAAAAGGTTTTATAGTAACGATTAAAGACTTGTTAACCTGTGTCTTCGTGTCTAATTTCGTATACGAATATTGCATAGAGCGCCATTCCATGCTGGTGATGACCTTTTGAACTAATTTTTTTTTTTTTTTGGTGGGTATGAACTTCCCATACCCTCTTGTATAATATTACCAAGTATTATAGCTTTTGGTTTAGTAGTTTTTTTTTATGGCCATGTCAATATGGAACTTTAATTATAAAGACCCTGTATATTAAAACGAATAGATGATATATAATAATATCATTCTCACACGTCTTATCAATTTTCTTTGAATATCTGATGTTTTATATCCTAATTAGGGGGGTAATATTTTACTTCAATTTTCAGATTTTGAAACTCAGTAAAAGGCCTGGAATTTTCCGAATTCTAACAAAATAAAATCATGGCAAATGATATGAAGACCAAACCAATATGGACGACAGAAGAGAATCCGGAACAAGTGCAGAGACACTTAGAAACCTTAAGAGAATTACTTTTGAGTATGTAAAAATTTTGCCTGTCTAAAATTAGATATGTTATATTTTAAATAAATTTGAAAATTTTAATTAGAGTGCCTTTTTTAAAGTTAAAATTTCTATTAATTATTTAGGAAACTATTTACTTACCAGAAGATATGCATACATATCATTTTCCGTCCCTTTTACAATAATAAAATTTTTGTCTTTACTGTCTTACTTACGAAAGAAGTCGCTAAACGTCGAAATAACGTCTCGTGTATCGAGAGAACTGTGTATCACGAAAAGCAAGATTCAATAGGATCTATCAGCCTGCACATATATGCTAACCATATTTTGAAACATGCAGGGTCTCATCCAGCTGAATTTCCAGCTTCATGGCGAGACTGTCAATGCCACTTCATAGTGGCAAGGCAACAATTCTGCAGGAATTGCGACAGGTCATTCACGGCAGAATTACTCTTGATTACTGGAGAGCTTTTGCAAACGTTTAAATGGGAACAGTAAAAAGTGATTTCCGTCTGTTTGGGCCCCGAAAAAAATCATCCCGCCGTTTCGAATGGATAGGGTAATTACGTTGAAAATTGGAATTTGAGGAGGTACTCGGTTTTGCAACTTATTTTTAGCTTACCCTAGCAGTTGTTAGAGTGTGGGAATATTTGTATTTGTACATTCCTTTCATGCTGACCTAACCTTGAAAGAAAATGTTCATATCTATGAAGGAAATATTTGGCTGATCTTTTGAATAACGCAGTAATAAAATACCAACATTTTTCTTTTCATTACTACCTTCATTATTATTCCGTTCGATTAGTAATTTCCTTTAATCTAGGAAGTGCGCATCCTCTATGATAAAACCTGTTGCGCAGAGAGAATATGACATGACGTACATATAAAAGAATGCATCTATTGTAAAAGCTTTTTAGAAACGTAAGCATTTATTGTTTGAGCATCTATTGTCCCTTCATAACCCTTCTTAACTGAAATTTATTTATTTGAAATGAGCTGAGATCCTAGAACAGCGCAAGATAAATTCTAAGAAAAAATTCGACTCGTATTTTTTTGCATCTAAAAATTAATCAAATATACATATGAAATAAACCAACAACTGTGGATAATGAACATGAAAAGAATAACACCTCTTGTCCACAAAAGCTTTAATATGATCAACAGGGTGTTTCATAATTGGTGTCCCGTCTTTAGGTCCAAGTAACGGCTCAAGGGGAATAGGTGGGGGGAAAATGAATATTGATTATTTGGTTTTGATGTCCACTAATTCCGAATAAGAACTTTTCGCTTCCCTGGAGGTTAAGGGGTAAATTTTGAAAATTTTAATTTTGTAGGAGTAGGAGTTAGACCTCATGTGTTATTTAGAAAGTTGTAGAGCATTGTGTAAAATATGGTTTTAACAAAAAACCCGGTGAAAACATCTCATGCCCTGCCCCCTTTATTGAGTGGGTAAAGTGAAAGGTATGGCTAGCCGATGTGGGAAAAAAATCATACTTACTAGAAAACAGTAGGGCCTACATTTGGAAAATTAATGAGAATGAATGAGTCGTTACCCTGAAAAGGCAAATAAACTCGACCGGGCTCCCCCTGGGGAAATTGTAAAATGAAAACCGAAAGTTTGGCCCATCTACCTTGATGGGAAATCAAATTAAAAATTTTTTAAACAAAATGTTCCATGTGGCCGCCATCGACCACAATGCATGTCTGCAGACACTGCATGTGCTTATCTCTGCATACACGCAACATTGCAGGGGTAATAGAGCGGACTGCGCGAATGATTCGGTTTTGCAAATCCTCCAGATCTGGAGGTGGAGTGGCGTAAACCTAAGCCTTCAAGTACCCCCACAGGAAAAAATCTAGGGGTGTCAAATCTGATGACCGTGGTGGCCATGCTATTAGACCATTGGTCTCAATCCACTGGTCAGGATACGTGGCTCGAATTAAATCCTTGGCACGGGCAGTTTTATGAGCAGGGGCACCATCCTGTTAGAACCACATGTTAGGTACCGCAGCTAGTGGTAAGTTGTCAAGCTCTTCAAACACGTGTTCCCGTAACAGGTTACAGTAGCGGTCTGTGTTCAAGGTACCATCAGTAAATACAGGTCCAATAATTCGGTCGCCTAGTATTCCGCACCATACATTTACCGACCAACGTACTTGGTGGTAGGTGATGAGGTCGCACTAAGTGTGGATTTACATCCGACCAGTGGTGGACATTCTGACGGTTGACAACTCCGTCATGAGTGAACATTGCTTCGTCGGTCCACAATACATGTTTTAAGAAATCGGGATTTGCGAAGTCGACCCGCTTTTCTGCATCACCTGGGTGTTGACCTTGCAGAAGGAAATATCTGTACGGATGGAAATGCTGCTTGCGAAGAATTGTTAGCATTGGTAGGTAGCAGTCCAAGCTTGCAGTTCGCAAACTTCCATTTGGATTAGCGGCTACATAAGCTAATACGTCTATCTCGACATCAGCAGTTACGTAGCGAGTGGAGATTGGTATTTTGCACTTCTTACTAATCTTCCAGTGGTACTTGCACGTTTTATTAGGCGCAGAATGGTGTTGTTATTAACTCTAGGTGCCTGAGGAAAACGGCGGTTAAACTCGCGGGCAGTTGCAGTAGCATTTCGACCATTCTCCGTAAATTATTAATAACTCGGTGTAGTGCTCAGAAGTGTACGCATTGGACATACTATACAGTAGACAGTAAGTACAGGTCACATCAGTAATTGATGAAACTGGTAAACGTTGTGAATAAAAACAGCAACGCGAGCACCCTATCTTCCACACACATCAGAACAAAAAAAATTAGAAAAAATGGAAGACTGAAGATCGTTCTGTCTACTGTACAAGGAGCATTGACAACTGAAGACCAAGGATATTCATTGAGATGCCACTCATTCTTCGACTGCTCGTGTGAGCAAATTTTCATACGAGTGGGGTCAAGACCATTAGCTTTTCAGGGTAACGACTCATTCATTCTCATTCATTTTCAAATGTACTGTTTTCTAATAAGTAATAAAGTTCTAGTAAGTTTCTAAGAGTTTTTCTGTTTTTGTCTACATTAGCTAGCCATACCTTTCACTTTACCCACTCGATAAAGGGCAGGGGATGAGATTTTTTCACCGGGTTTTTTGCTAAACCCACATTTTACATGATGCTCTACAACTTTCTAAATAACACATGGGGTCTAACCCCTAACCCCAGGGACACGAAATGTTTTTATTCTGAATTAGGGGACATTAAAACCAAATAATCAACATTCATTTTCCCCCAATCTGTTCCCCTTGAGTCGTTATTTGGACCTAAAGACGGGACACCAATTTTGAAACAGCCTGTATACTAAAGTCGAATGTGCGTACCATCTTGTATACAAGAAGCTTTTGAAAAATGATGTCGTGAGATATCTAGCGATGTTCTGCACGTTTTGTTAAAATTGCATTCCTTAAAGGAATAAACAGCTCGTGAAGTTTGGTTAAACTCCGCCCATAACATAAACAAAAGCGCAAGATAAAAAGTAAACACAACCACGTGTTCCATTAATAGATTTCTGCAAGTACCTGTGCACTAATGTGTTGGCGCTAAACTCAACCACTCTCACAGCCCACTGAAAGATTCGTAATTACTACATCTCAGAAATGAACTTGTCCACAATTTAGGAGAGGAACCAATCAGTTTCCATTAGCCTAATTTGGGTTTCCTGTGAGAGTGGCTAAGTTAAGGGCCAACACATTATTGCACTGGTAGTTCGCAGAAACTTATTAATGGAACACGTGGTGGTGTTTACTTTTTTCATGCGCTTTTGTTTACGTTATGGGCGGAGTTTAACCAAACTTCACGAGTTGTTTACTCCTTTGGTTTGGTTTGGTTTGGTATTAACGTCCTTTTTAACTGCTATGGTCATTTCAGGACCGGCGTTATAGGGGCCGCAAATTTTGCCTCGCAAGGGTTCTTTAACGTGCAGCCGGCAAATGACTACACGGGATCAACGGCTTTACTTCCCTTCCGAAGGAAGTGCGTGATCTCAGGATTTCCCCCTAAAAAATCCTCGTCGTCCTCGGCCGGGATCGAACCCGCGTACTCGGGCATCAGAGGCGATCACGCAACCGCTGAGCCACCGAGGCCGATGTTTACTCTTTTAAGGAATGCAATTTCGACAAAACGTATCAGGAACCTTGTGTTTATTTTAAGGTGCAGAATATCGCTAGGTATCTCAGGACATCTTTTTCAAAAGCACCCTGTATATACTAAGAGGCGTGTCCGGAAAGTATACCGTTTTGGAAAAAAAACACATAAAAACCTTTCTATCAAAACAAAATTTATTTCTGACGACATGAAAGAGCTTTTCCTAAACTATTTGTCTACATAGTTGCCACCGTTGTTCGGACATTTGTTGTAGCGGGAAACCAACTTTTCTATGCTCTCTTCATAGAAAGATGCCACCAATCATAATTTAAGCGATTTGAGACAATCTCATGCAAAACATCTTTTGAAATTTGTGGAAACCCATTATAAAGCATTCCTATTTTTCACAAATTTCTTATTCACTTTTTTCAACCAAATCATCATTGAGAGCAGGAGACTGCCCACTTCGTGCTTCGTCATGAACATTGGTTTGTCCATCGCTTCGGTGGCAGTAGAACGAAACGGTACTTACTTTACCGGACACCTCTACAAAAGCGCATGGGATCGTCCGTACACTCATAGCAGCTACTGCAGTCAATATGAACCGATGACGGGCAAAAGAAAGAGGGATGATCTTTAAAGCCCACAGGTTTCAGCATTCGATCCGTGAGACTTCCAACAAATTTCAGATAACCTGCTCGACAGTGAGTGAGTTTGTTTTGAAGTGTAGGCGAGAGGGGGTTAAAACATGCCAACCCAGACCCAGTAAACCGACGAAATTGTCAGTTCGTGACCGTCGATGCTTGAAACGTGTGGTGATGTCAAACCGGAACAGTTCGTTAAAAACATTGGCAAGGACTTTCGATCGGCGTCGTCTAATGATGTAAGTGATCATATCGTCCGCCGATAGATCGTCGCACTTGGCTTTCAAGGACGAATATCGCAACTCTCAATGCGACCAGGCAAGGAACGCCACCACTGAACTCCAGAATAATGGAAAACCATCCATCCTATGGAGTGTTGTATCCCGCTACCAGTCAGGTGATCCGATGATCTGGCCCTGCTTTTCGTGATATGTTCTTGGTCCTCTTGTTTTAGTTTGCGGAACCATGAATCCCAAAGCGTACCAAACAATTCTGGACACTTCTGCGCAACCGACATTTTGGGAACACTTTGGCGCTACGACAAAGCTCCCTGCCATACAACAGGCGTTATTAACAGCTTGTTTGAGGAAATGAGTGTTAATTAATTGATACATAATTGATCCAGTCAATTGGTTTCCTTCACAGATGACAAGGACTTGTTTGCTCCCACTGATGATTTCTCTCTTTTGATGTTTCTGCGCTCAATGGAGTTCGATTGCCATGGCACTTTCAGATTGATGCAAAAATACTACAAGCTACAAATCGATCATCCGGAAATATGCTTGAAGGTGTGTCCATCAGAACTTCTCGCAGCATTCAAGGGAAGCATGTTGACCCTCCTACCAAAACGCGATCAATGTGGACGGCGCATCATGGTCTATAAAGCTGGTAAAAAAAAATTTGATTTCAAGATAAAAGTTTCTCACTTTCAAAATAAAACCGAAACGTTTTCATGCTTAGCTCTGTCGCGTGTGCGTTACCTTTATTTATAGGCGTCTGGGAACCTAGCGAGATTAATGTGATTGAAACGATTCGTGCATTCCAGTTTTGCCTGGAAACGGCCCTTCAGGAAGAAAACACCCAAAAGAATGGCATCGTCCTTATCGCAGACTGGAAGGGATTTTCGTGGAAACAAGCACAACACGTCCGCCCCGCCGTCTCTTTGGTTGGTGTGCGGCTTTTATTGGTAAATAAAGAATACTAGCATCAGAATTTTTACTACATAAACTAGGCTAATAGCTTACTCGGAAAATCTTACAAATGTATTCTATATTTCCGGCATTACCTAGATATGGATTATCTCATTCGAATCTAAAATTCTCGAGGTATAATTAGAATTTTTGTTTCCTGTTCTAGAAGATCTTTATATCTGTTTTCATTCTATAGATGATGAATAGCCTATCGTTAGAATAAAATATTGAGAACAATAGTATTGAAACATTGAATTTCCATTTTTTATTTGGGGGTTATTTCTAATTATTTACTAGATAATTTTATCGAATTGATGGTTATACTGACATGGCATTCATTTCTGCCAAATTATTATTTCAGAAGAATTTGAAACTTCCTTATTTTTTTTCATAGAAATATAAGTTTAGATCCAGAATGCTAAAAAAATTAAGTTACGGATCTCCAGAATTGTCTCAAGTTAAAAGCAACGTTCTACTATAGTCCATCCAGCCTTTTGCGCGAAATGTGATGACCGTTTCAATTGATGGACATTGTTACAACTAAAATTAAACAATACATGACAGTTGAAATGTCCATCACATTTCGCTCAAACTAAGACTGGATGGACTATAGACTTTAAATTCTCGAATTTATATTACTTCTACGTCACAGATAAAGGCCCTTCTTAGTATTTTGCAAGATTTTATTATTTGTTGTAATTCACATTGTTTCTTAAATTAACAATTCTGTATTCTTACTCTCTAATTTTTAAATCTTTCCTTTAGACCGATTTTATCAAGGATATATACAGGGTGATTACAAAAGAACTTCACACTTTTAAAAATTTATTACATCAAAGCTATTCAGAATATAGACACACCACATACGGATTCTTAAAGAAAAGCTCTTGAAGTTTATTGTGACACAGTTAAGGATGCTCAATATGCCCCCCTGTATTCGAATTCGTTCCAAACCCGCATTAACATGTCTCCATCAATCCCACGTATCGCTACCGTAATGCGTTCTTTCAGCTCGTCTAGGTCACGGGGAAGGAGTAGGGTGAAGACCTTGTCCTTTACACACCCCCATAAAAAGAAATCACAGCTATGGATTGGTCGAGCAAACAATAACCTGGAAGTTGCAAAGTGGCCACCGCGGAGCTCCGACCTCACACGTTGTGATTTCTTTTTATGGGGGCGTGTAAAGGACAAGGTCTTCACCCTACCCCTTCCCCGTGACCTAGACGAGCTGAAAGAACGCATTACGGTAGCGATACGTGGGATTGATGGAGACGTGTTAATGCAGGTTTGGGACGAATTCGACTACAGGGGGGCATATTGAACATCTTTAACTGTGTCACAATAAACTTCAAGAGTTTTTCTTTAGGAATCCGTATGTGGTGTGTCTATATTCTGAATAGCTTTGATGTAATAAATTTTTAAAAGTGTGAAGTTCTTTTGTAATCACCATGTACTACAGTCTATCCAGACTTAGTTTGCGCGAAATATGATGGCCGTTTCAATTGTTGGACATTGTTACAACAAAAATTAAACAATTCATAAAAGTTGAAACGTCCATCATATTTCGCGCAAACTAAGGCTGGATAGACTATAGTGACGTACAGATTCTCTTTTTATATCCAGAAAGGCTTGAGTAAATCGTAACATTGATTAAAATGCGTCGAAAACAGATACAAATACACCACGTAACTCTTGCAAACGAGATAGTGGTGGTGAACTTTTTTTTTAAGGGTTAAGATCTGGTAATTGTGCAAACTACTACAAGTGCGTCTTTTCAAAACTTTAGAAACATTCGCATTAACTCAGTATCGCTCTCAGAGATTTGAATGCAATTTTTAAATTGAATGAAATAAAAAATTACATTTTTTTTCTTTAAAAAATATTCATTCTAATGTTTTAGGCCAAAAGGTTTGGAGCTATTATATGCAAATTTATAGAGATTTAGATAAAAAAAAAAGATTTTGTGTTTCATTCGTTTAATAATTACGCTGCCCCCCCCCCCCCCTGCCCCTTGAATAATTACGCTTTATGAGCAACCGGTAATCCCAATCATCTATGTTTATAAAAGAGGACATCCACTCACTGGCTCATCATCGCACACCAAAATCCACTGGGGCCACCGACTCGAAACTCACATTGGACGGAGAGCATAGAGGGTCGTGCTAAGACGGGCTTTATCGAAATTCGGACCCTTGCGCCCCCAGAGGACCAGAAAGGAATTGCACGTTCGGTCGCCTGGTTCCGCCCTTAACGAATGCAGGTCTTCGAAATTTTGCAGGAAGTTTTCTAGCTACCGTGCCAAAAAAAAAACAAAACAGTTCCCCCGTTTTATGATATTCAAGTTTTAAGCGTGCTAAAATTTAAATGTTCGTTTTTCGGGGGAGTTTCCTAAAATTTTCTGATTTTTTTGATGCAACTTTACGGAGAAAAGAGAAAA
This sequence comes from Rhysida immarginata, assembly GCA_023313115.1. NCBI lineage: Eukaryota > Metazoa > Arthropoda > Chilopoda > Scolopendromorpha > Scolopendridae > Rhysida > Rhysida immarginata. Next base: position 824,507 of record JAHWFO010072353.1, read on the forward strand.
AGCAATGAAACTCGGAGGAAAGCTGCTCGGGGATATTTAAAAAAAAAAAACCCAAACAATTTCTGTTTTTTTCGAATTTTGCTTTCTGAGGGGGGGCCAGGTTGGTCCAAAGAATGGGCCTCCGTTTTATGTTTTTGCCGCCTAGCTCAAATGCAGTGAGCTTCAAAACTGCGCAGGAGGTCGTAAAAGACGTATATATTTATATATATTTTATTAAGTTAGAATCCAAAATGTCCATCCAGAGCCTGTATGGCCTGAGGCCGACGAGCTGGGTCCCTGGATGATGATCGTGGATTGCACATGCGTAAGCGTGGGAATACCATAGTAACGAGTGATATCCGGCATTTTGTAGATCAACTTCCGGTCTGATCTTGGAACAGCGTAAAGAATAAGCGTAAGCACTGGTGTTATCGGGATTAAGTTGTTATGGTATTTAGCGTATTTAATATGAAATCTGATAGCAGAACATAAAAATTCACAAGACCAACAACATCACCTGAAGATCTCAAGAAACGTATCTGTGTAGTGTATGAAAATATCACTGTTGAGAACATACAGACTGTGGTGAAGTCTGTAGGCTACCGTGCACAAATTTTGTAATGGTCAGCACATTGAGCGTTATGTAAAATAAATGTACATAATGCACTTATTGACTCGGTCTAAAAAAAATAATGTTCTTGTGCATTGTATAACTGTATAATTCAAGTACTGTGATGTATATTATATGCTAATTTAATTTGAATTTCATCAGGAGAGATAGCTACTTCATCTGATCGAAGCAGTTTTGAAGTTGTCATCTTTTTGAGAAGTTACTTTAGTATTAGCTTTGATGATGGGAAATGAAATGCCGTTTTTTCAGTATGTTCTCTTGCGTTTAGTTCACGGGTTATTCAGGGATGCGGGTTTATCTCTTTCGCGGGTTATAGTCGGGAAAATACGGTATTACTAATAAAACCTGTCATAATTGGCGAACATATCAAAGTCGACGAGAAAAACAGGGGGGAAATATCGATTTTCTACAAAAATTATTATTACTTATGCTCTTCTATATTTTTCCCTTCTTGTTTATTAGGAATGTGTACCTGCTCTTTACCAGGCTTGTCATATAGTCAACCAGAACAAATTTTTTGATTTTGCTTACGTCATCTTTGGTAGAATTATGGCCGAGGAAATCCAGAGAAAGGTGGAAAACGAACTTACTAACAAAATATTTTATCTATATTAAAACATATGATAAGTTTTCATTAAATTTTTTTACTTAATTTAAGATCTTTCGGCATGGAAACAACTGGTCATCTCTTCACAAGCACATCGACCCGTCCGTTCTTCCCATCGAATACGGAGGAACATGGACGTCCAATGAAGATGATCACGCCGAGTTCCTTCAAAAGCTCGTCGCCTGCGACGGCTATTTCATCGAGGCCTCCAAATACGGTTATAAATCAAAAGGAATTATATAAAATGAACATAGACAAATAGAACGCTATACGATTATTCCGAGTAAATCTTTTTATAAGATGATTTTTGTATGATGTAATCGACAGTACATAAATATTTAAAGATTTTTATTGTGAAATATGAATTTTTCACATACATTATAAAGACTGAAATATGATATGTAATCGAAATTACAGTATTCATTAACGAATAAAGCCATTAACAATTTTAAAAAAAACTTAATATGTTAAAATATTTTTGTGTCTTCCTTCTTTTTATATATTATTATTATTCAAAGAAATGACATAACCAATCCTCTCACCTTAACTTGAAATCCAAAATAAATAATTGTTATTGATGATGACGTTGAAATGTAAATGATGCAGTTTTTTTTTGTTGTTTTTTTTTTATACAAATCTACAATTAACGTTTTCAGCTGGCAGCCTTCCCCTATCTTCAATTCTTTAAACAATAACACTGGTCAACACACATTTTGCCTCCAATCATTTAAAAGTCATTTTATGGTAAATTTGTTGCACTGATTCCGAATATGAGATCAGTTTTTTCAAATTGGCTCTAGTTTTTGAGATATTTAATATAGTTCATTTTCTACGTTTCAACGTGTATTTTTATCCAGTAGAACTGCAAATTTGACAAACGTAGATTTTCTGGACTAATTTGAGTGTGCTGATTCCATATCTGAACTCCAAATTTTTCTATCACGTCAGGATGTTAAGTTTCAGTGGTGTAAAACAGTCTCCTGATGTCAAATTTAAACAATGGCTACCAGTAAAACTATTTTTATAACTCGAGATCTTGACGTGATAGGGAAATTTGGAATTCAGATTTGCAATCAGCACGCTCAAATTAGTCGAGAACACCTATCTTCCCCGGTACCAAAAATGTTGTTGACGAGAGCTATTGGTAGTCATTTTATTATGTACACAATTGTTTTTGAAGATTACAAAAAAAAGAGCCAATTTTGCATTTTCACAGTCATATTCGTGTTCAGCACATTCAACTCATTAAGAAATGGTTATTTTCATATCGGAGGCAAAAAAGTTTTGAAAATTTGTTGCCCAGTGTAATTAAAACAATATTAAATCAGTAAACTGTTTGAAATTTTCTTATTATTTTATGTTATTTTTAAAATTTTATTTAATTATTTTTACATTAAATTAAGGAAGTTATATGTCTATGTCGCATATTCATTCAAATACTCACACCATCCTAGAAAGCGCGAAGACAAACAAATTCATCCAGGAGATATGGAGAAACACCTGTAACATTGTTGACAGTATTCTCCAAAAAACAAACCCTATAGAAATCAGCCAGATTAGATTCGTCCAAAGACCAGGCTATTTTCAGAGCAGGTAGAAAACAGACAAAATCCAAAGAACAAAACGGTAAAATAAAAATTTTAAATCTTACGATTGTAAAATATAATCATTAAGATTAAATAAATAACCAGTCGCTGATTAATTCGTAGGACATTTCCGCTTTTGATATAATTATTGTAACTACCTAACTAAAATGTTCCTACTTGATTAATGTCTTATTATGGCATTCGTACTATTTTTTAAATTAAAGTTCTAGAAGTTTGACCTACTTAATTTTAATTAAAAAATTTTGCAATTTCTTGGCAGATCACATCTTTTTTATTACAAATATTAACTCATGCACATCAGCTTTAAAAACTTCGCTAATATTCTTATACTCTAAATCATTTGAAACTTTATTATCACTTAGTTCTTTCTTATTTTTTTTCTTGCTAATATAGACTGTGAAGTTAGCTCGAAATGGGGTGCCTATTTTTTTTTTTATCAAATTTTCTATCTTTGTACTGTTGGAGAAACTTAGCGCAAGTCTTATTCCTAATATCTATAAAGGTTATCGAACATTAAATTTTATGCTTTTTAAAACTGCAAAATGTTTTCTCTAAATAACAAAAACAAAAAAACCTGATGTATATGGTAAGGAGAGGTGTTTTTCCCAACGATTCAATTAGCAGAGGTACAATTTGCGATACCTTTCAGCTTATTAAGAAGAAACGAATATTCATTAGCCTATCAAGCTTTTATTTGTACAGGGTAAGTCAAAATGAAGGACACGACTTCAGAAGTTTACTGTGAAATCTAATGAACATATGTTATTGAGAGGCATGTGCTACTAAAGGTAAACGTTCAAAATGCCTCAAAATATGATTATTTTAGATTTGTGGTTTCTTGTCGTTAGCTTAATCACAGAGTTGTTTACATGAGAGTCAAGCACACAGAACGAACGATCTCTATTCTCCAGTCAATACCATTTTCCTTAATCGCTCGCCTCTAGAAAGTGAAAACATTGCGAGGAAACTAAACAGTAAAAGTTAACCTTTCTAATCACATGTTTTCACTTTCTACCAGCGAGCGATTAAGGAAAACAGTAAACAGAGATCGTTTTGTGTACTTGACTCTCAACAATAATTATTTTTTGAGGCACTTTCAATGTTTACCTTTCATATAGTACATGTCTCACAATACCATATATCCATTAGATTTCACAGAATAAACTTCTGAAATCGGGTCCAGCTTTTTGACTTATATTAGATATTAGATAAAGCAGATGAAAAAGAAGCAGATTAACGTTTTAATTTTCATAATAAATGTGATTATTTGATCAGCTGATACCAAGTTAGAGAATTTTGTTTATCAGCGTTTAACCAAAAAAGGAAACTATAAGCAAATAACGAAAGAGTTTATATTTGCAGTCTGTACATAATTTATATTTTACAAAAATAAAAATTTGACATCTATTGCAAAAGATGAAAAAAAAAAAATCTCAATTATTGAAGATTAGTTTTTGGAATCACTCTAGACACAGTTTTACCGTAGAATTGTTCTAATGCCACTTTCTCGTGCTTGCAAGTTGCAAATTAATTAAAAAATATGAAACAAAATTATAATAATTATGTCTAGCTGTTAAAAAAAAAAGACATAAAATTGGCAAACCTTTTCGCGCGAACAACTACGCTCGTCATTGGGCCTCGTTGATCACTTCAATGTCTAGCAATTAAATAAAACTGAAAAATAAATTTCGACGCTAGAAAACTATCTAAATTACTTAAATTTCAAGTTTCTTTTTCCAATAATTTTCTCCGTTTGAATTGTACATATATTATTTAAAGATGATGTGTTTATTAAAAGTTTAACATCTTTTAAAGGGACCGATTGCAAGAATTAATTTTTAGTAAGCGATAATGGTTTTTCATCGTTTCATATATAAAGCAAATTTTTTATCTGTGTGTATAATTATTTATTAAACACGTATACATGCATTTAAATGAAGGAATAACAAAAATTGTTTAACAAAATATGCTTATCTGTTTTAAAGAAACTATATAAATGAAAGAAAAACGTAAAATAAAAAAAGGAAAAACAATAATGACGGATTAACCCTGAATGGAATTTCTCTGCTCCTACAAAAAGATTTGTAATTTCACATCAGTGTTTTATATTGTTTAGATAAAGCAGCATAAAAAAAACAAAAACAATGATTTTTTCTATTTCCATTATAAAGGTGATTATTTTTTAACCTTTCTAGGAAGAAAATAAAAATGAATAACTATTAAAAAAAAGTGTTTTTTTTTTTTAAATTAAAGTAAGCTGGTATATATGACAACACACAGAAATCTATATATTTTTTAAAAGAGCTGCTGAAAATATTTCTACCTTTTCCTCTTGTGTAAGTCCAATAATTAATCATTACTTCATCATGATAAACGATAGATTTAACTAATTTTACTTGAGTTTCTTTAAAATATTTTAATATTAATAAAGTTCTAATTTGATGTTACTCTTTGAGATGTTTATCAAATGTTTTATGTTATTTCTTACGTGGCCTTTAGGTTTTTGTGGATGATATAAATGTGATTTCTCGTTTAATGTTTACCGAGAAGTGTTTGTTTATTAGTCTCTTCCACAGACATAGAGGAATAGATCGGCAATGCCATTGTGTTCGTTGAAGCCTCGCTTACGTTCCGCCGCTATCTTAGGTCACTACAGAATACGAAAAATTACAACCAAACACCACACACGTAGTCACCATTGTATCTTGTATTTTATTCTAACTTACTTAATTAACTTTATAACATTAAATATTCTAAGAAAAAGCATATGAATCGAGTACTTGCTGCTTTCACGTGTAGTACGGTAAGATGGCGGCAGCTGGCTTCACTAGCACCAATGAGAAAGGTACGGGCATTGCCGATCTATTCCTTTATATCTGTGGTCTCTTCTTTCTGGTAACACTTGTCTTTTTTTTGTTATTTTATTGTTGCTGTGTCTAAATTTATTTTTATTATTGGTTTTACGATTTGTTTTAAATTTTCAAGAAAATAAATCTTGTTCGTTGGGCATGGATGACCATTGATTAAAAATTCTTTGAAATTTTATGCAATTAAAAATGTATACAAATTTTTTAATATTCCTTGAAATATTTATCTAATATTATATTATTATAAAAACGTTTTATTTTGTGTTGTTCACATTTTAATGAACAATAGTAAAAACAAATATTTTTCATGAAATTTTTTTTTCTACTTCCCGTTTCGTGGCACCAGTCGTTAATTTTTAAATGGGATTTAGATAAAACCACAACTTGTAAACACTAACAATGCAATTTCATTAACGATAATAAAGAAAAACGAAAAATGAAACAAAAAATATTAATTTATCTATATCTCCATTCAAACGGCATGTGTTTTGGGAAGTCTATGGCGGCCGTGTATGAATCAATCAGAATCAGTCCCGACTTGTCGCGCCACTCCTTGCTCGAAATAGAGTCACTATATAGGAAGAGTACCGCATTTGAGTGAACTGTGCCGCAAGGCTTCTGATTGGCTTTTCGGTATCACGTGGCATAATCGCAGCCATTTTGAGTTTTCCCGGCTGAATGCTTGCTAATCGTTTCTATGTACTTCAGTGAGCTTTGAAACTCACTTGGGAGCACTTGAGACTTTAATCAACAAATAGTAAGTTTCAATCGATAAACAGAAACTATTTTATCGATAGCAGTTGCATGTATTAATAATAAACAAAGTTTTCCTAAGGTTTAGAGATGAATAATTTCGTCAATTAGCTTTTGCTTTATCCGGGCCATTATGCCAAATTGTTGCGCGGTAAACTGCACTAAATTCAGTAGAAAAGGGAAATTAATGTTTTACAACACGCCCACGGCGGGATTCGAACAAACATCCATGCCCACGGCGGGATTCGAACCCGCGACCCGACGGATTCGAGAAATGGAAAGCCTACGCCCCAGCCCTCTCGGCCACCAGGCCGGCCCTATCCACTCTAAATGAAATATATCATTGAGATTTAATTTAAGCAGTGCAAACACGATGTGAAAATGAAAACGAAAAAAATAGAAAAAATTGTCTATTTTTTTAAATTTCAAATTCATAAATACCATGTAAAAACCTAAAATTCTTTCTACATTCATTTGAATTAAATATTAAGTTTATGAAATTTTATAAGTTAACGAAATACAGATTATATTTTGTTATTGATGACCTAAAAAGAAAAAAAGAAGTGATGTAACAATTTAATTTGAGCAGTAGAGTTATCTTTTATTCTTACCACGTTAAATATATTAAAAAACCTATTTATCATGTATTAAGTGAATTTACAAATTGTAAAATATTACATCATAACATTTTACTCGAAATGCGGCGTGAATGCTTTGAAAAAATGTTCACAAAACAACGTAATCTCCATACTGCCCTTTGTAAGCAGAGAAGAATTAAACACAAAATGGCGTCGCTCAAGACGATTGTGATACTCTTCTTATAAAGTGACCCTAGCTCGAAAGCAACAAGACTGCCACCTAGCGAAAACATTTGTGAGTCAAATGTAAACATTAGCTGACTTTGAAGTAGAAGTCCGAGTGGGATTTGGGAAAATAAAAGTAAATAATTTCTTCAAGCAGTTGCATTTTTGGTCAATTTTGCTGTCAAATAACGAAAAGAAAAATTGGTCCTGCATTAGCAAAATGGGGGTACGTTTATTGGAAACTTACGCGTTTCGATATACGCTTCTTCTTCAGGGCAGCAACGGTAGAACCTAAGACGATGCTGACTGGTGGGTTTACAATTGTAAATAAAAACATAAAATTCATACAGAAACCATAAAAAAATAAGTCTCTTGGTAAACCTACCACTACTAGCAACATCATCGGTTTTGGTTCAAACCACCCACCACAACACAAGTGAGCAGCTCTAGGGTATTATTTTACCAGAGCCTAGACATAACCAGTCACCAAAGAGGATAAGAAGAAACAAATCCTTCTCACTTATGATATAGCCAGAAAAAACTCATTTCCGGACCCCGTCATCCACACAATTTACTCACTAAGGCAAAACGCAACTTCAGGAGGCAACCTACGAGTGAACCCGTGCTGGAACCCCAACTTTCACATATACTGGACCTGAAATATCAAGGACATTTAGGAAGCGCTTCAATGAGAATGGCAAGTCCACTTTCGTGAACTAACTGATAAAGATGGGCCACCAATTTGGACCGATGCAGGATACATAATTTGAAAGAGACCATAGAAGAATTCTGATTTTGAGGGTTTGGAAATCAGAAAGTAGCTCAAAACAGACAAGGATAGGGTACTGAATAACCAGGTAGGTTTTGAGATGAATCCCATTGAACCCCATACACAAGCAGGCTCAGGTCACAGTAATTCATGGAAATTATCCCTTATTAAAAAATTTCCCGGAATAAAGGCACAAAAGTAAACAGAATGTGTACTAATATGACAAAAAAGGAAAAAATAAGTATGTAGATAATAGTAAATAAAAGAAATAAAAAACTCTTTCACCACAACAAAAATTAAGGAAAAATACAACCTGAACCTGGAAGCGCTTTTCGACAGCAAGACTATCGTCATTCAGCAGGGATCAAGGAGTACACTAGGGGGAACCGAGTGAACTGACTTGAAAGACAATCGACAATCGAGCAGTGGAGTGAAAATCAATTGCGAGTGGTACTGAAGCAGAGCGAAAAAACTGAGTTTATGTAGCGAAAAGTCCACGGTTTTAGACCAATCAGAGAAATTACACCAGGAGGGAACAAATTAATGATTGGGCAGTTGGGTTCACTATTGGATTAATGCTGAGTCGCCAATGGGACCTGAGTCTGAATTTAGTAGTAAATTGTTATTGGTTTTTTGTATGGCCATACTTTCAAAAGCGTCCAGCAGGTGTTTTTTATTTATTGAATGTAACAATTTTAAATTATCGATAGAAAAATCATGTCCAGTAGTGGGTGACTACACAGTTGTAATCGCTATCTGCCCTGAAGAAGTGCATTTCGAATAAACGTACTACCATTTTGCTAATCCAGGACCAATTTTTCTTTTTGTTGAATAATTTCTTCAGACTGATTATTTTGAGAAAAGGAAATGATTAATATGTGGAAATGAATTTGATGTTCGCAAATTAATCACTAAAGAAGAATCGGACGAGGCGGCTGTATGTAGAGCCACGTTGCGCTTGAACAATGGAACCTGTAGCACAAAAAAAACAACTTCTGTAGCGTCGCCATTTTCCTATAAGCAAAACAGCTTGGATGTATGGCTTTGAATGGAACTTCCTTTATCCATTGACCTGCAGAATGTGTTTCTATCTTTCACCGATTGTGTAAAATAAATTTTTATATGCTGCTCCATCTTTTCAAATGACTTTAGATATAAATATGAACTGTACTTTAGTCTATTCTGCATGTCTTATGTTGACCATATATTTCAGAAAAAGCGTGAAGAGAAATATCATTTTTATTCCAGTTGTTATTGGAATTAACATAGAGCATGGGTTACTTCCATTGGTTTAGGAAGTTCTGTTAAGAATTTTATTACTATATGCATTGTGGTATCACAGGGAGTTGTCGTGAAGTACGATTCTACGTTGATAGATAGATTTGTTGGAAGGGTTATGTTTAAAATCTCAAGGAGGGATCTGAGCTGTTCTCGTTAAAGAGTGAAGATTGCAGTTGGAAGAAAAAGCGCGGGAATACTCGAGGTTAGGTATTTCCCCGATCTGAATAATTAATTGTAGAGACGAAGATACACTACATGATCAAAGGAGTTGGGACACCTGTTGCTCTACCGTAAAACCGCAAAAAGCTTCAATCAGTAGTGTGTAGGACAACCCCGAGCTGCTATCACTAACTCCACCCTACATGGCATACTGTCCACAAGTTTACAGTATGTGTCCACAGGTATTGGCCGCCATTCCTCGAGGAGTGTCGTGGTCAGTTCCTGGACAGATGTAGGGCGAACCATCCTGGATCTCACAAGTCGTTCCAATTCGTCCCAAGGGATTGAGATCAGGACTCTGGGCGGGCCAATCCAGTTCTTCAACCCGCATCTCGTCAAACAAGTCGGATATGGATCTTGCTTTGTGGCAAGGCGCATTGTCGTGCTGAAAGAGGAACGGCCCGTCACCGAAGTGTTCCCACAGCGCTGGAAGTGCCCCGTTATCCAGAAATGGTCCTGTAGCCATCAGCATTGAGGTTTCCGTCCACCTTGATGAGCGGGCCCAGTCCAGTCCAGGAGAAACACCCCAGGTGTTCACAGGGGTGTCCCAACTCCTTTGATCATGTAGTGTATATTACTCAGGGTTACTCGTAAAGTAAGGTTCGTTTTGCAATAAAAACAAATATACTATATATATTTTCAAATTTTTTTCTCTACCAGATTTTATGTACCTTTAGCTAATCAGATCTTTTGTTTAGGAACAACTTGACTACCCGCTTTACAGTCGGAACCTCGCGTCCAGTGGCTACCACCGGTTCCAGGATCTAAAGGAGATCATCGGCAGCCTGCATTTCAGCGACGATGAACAAGTGAAAACTACGTGACTTTCTTCACCGGCGGCAGCTTCTATGAAGTAATCATGAGGAAGTACAATGCGCGCTATGACAAGTGCTTAAATTAACTTGGAAACTATATGGAAAAATAGTTAAAGGTACATAGAATCTGGTAAAGAAAAAATTTTGAAAAAATATATAGTAGTTTTGTTTTTACTGCAAAACGGACCTTACTTTATGAATAACCTTCGTATTAAAGCTGGAAGTCTTTCTCTTTCTTTCTTCATGATTTGTTTTCGTTATGTCGATACTAAGAGGGTTTGGATAGGATTGTTTCAACTAATCTTTGATTTTTAGTGTGATAAAATCAAAAATGGCCAGTATTTTGTGTCATCACGAGCATTTTTTTGCAAGTGAAGAGAGGCTGTCATAGAAACTTGGTTATGGGTGTTACATCTCTGTGAAATAGGATTGTATTGAACGGTACTAATGCATTTTAGCAGTAAGCAAAATATTCTTTATTTTAGGGAATTACAATGTTGTAATTCAGCTTTACTTATAAAATCTTTGCTTCATTGCCTTAATGATTTTGCTTATCCTTTTTCGTTTTTGGATATCTGACGGTAGTCCGTCATCCCATTTATCATGAAAACGCCTCTCCTGCACAACCTGGTAAAATCTCTCCCCTTGCTCTTCACTGCACACACGGATTTGCCAAAAACTGTAAGAGATAGGGAAAAACCGACATCATAATCGGTTTCAGCGCATCAAAAAACAGGAAGCATTCCACACATCCTATGCAATTTTGACACGTGCTATTGGGGAGAAACGAAAGCTTTACATTCCTTAAAAAATTTTGAAATCCGTGTTCAACAGATCTATATTGGTCCAAAAATCGATATCTCAAGGACGGTTGGAGCAAAAATTGAATACCAAAATCGACACTTAAGTCTCTTATGAAACGAAAATGTGCTGAGCACGAGGAAGAGGTACTTTACAGGCATTGATGGTGGTGAAAACTTTTAATCATAGTGATCCAAAATTCAGTTTACCCAAATATACTGGGTAAATAAAAAGTCCCAGGTCTAATATCTCGAAAATTACGTCTTGTCAAAAAAAGAAAAAAAAAAGTGTCAAATATTTTTTGAAAGCTATTTAATGGTGCAAAAATTAGCCCAATGCACCCTTCGTAGGGAGTAGGTAAGAGGCGACTTTGAAATTTCAAATGGAAACTTCTATTTTCAATGATATTTTCAGATTGTATTCTTGGTGTTTTTTTCAATTGACCCAACCGTTTAGGAAATAGAGACTTTGAAAGTGTAGAACTTTTAAAGTTTTGAACCAATTTTATCGACGAAGACAAAGGGATAAAGGGTGGCTCTTATTAACTTTTGAACCATTCAAGATATAGAAGAAGTTTCAAGTACAAAGTTGTAGAGCGTCACCGATTTAGTAGAAATCCACCCTTTTCATAAAGAAAACAAAAGCATGAAACTCATAAAACGGGGGAGAAAATCCATGTATGAACCATCTTCTGGACATCGTACATTGGAATGTTCATGTTTAGAACAACAAACGCACGAAATCGCTCCTATTTAATACTTGCCAAAGTGGAAAATTAAATAAAAATAAACAAAATCACTAAATGCCAATCTGATCATTCTCATCGAGTTTTCTGGTAATTTCTTATACAAAGTTTATTCTTTTTGAAATCGTTTTTGAGATTGCCGCTCTTAAAAAAGTGCATATTGAAAACATCGTCTTTAATCTTGGAGAAGAAAACTGATTGATAGAAGTGATTGGAACTTTAATAATTTATTCTTGTGATGTAATTCGACGTCAAATTGCTCCACCAGCACATAATCCGAAGGAATTTTGTAAATAATTTTCAAAAGAAGGAATGTATAAACATCGAGAGGTTGAGCTATTGTGGTTGTCCCACTGAGGATTGTGATGATTCGAATAATTTTCCATCTGGCATAACAGACGCGATGAGTTTTTCATCACTTTGGATTGAATAAGAATCAAGTTAGAGGGCTGTTTCATTTCCGCAAACATGCACCTGTCAACCAATTTTTGATAATTTTCTTGGTCGCTTTTCCTGAATCAGAGTTTTCAATTTGAAAATTTTCTTACACAAAAATATTTTCTTGGACCCTTGGACCTTAATGCTCTATTTGAAAGAGACCATTATAGGCGAAAGCGATTTTCCATCAGCACTTTAGCAGGGTCGAATCAGGAATAAATGAACACTTCTCATCTAGGATGAATTTTTCTAGCTATGCGTCATCGCGAATGCTGACTGAATAATTACCTCGCCATACTTCCCCCCCCCCTTTGTTTCGAATCTTCTGAAATGTTGAAATTTAGTGATTCTTTCGTAAAATTTTATTCAATCTTTGTTTATTCATATTACACATGAATACTCCAATGTACGCTGTCCAATAGTGTTTTAGGAGTTTTATGCTTCTGATGCACCTATTAAATCGGTGACGCTTTACAACTTTGTAATAGGAAGATTTCTCTATGTATTATGGTTAAAAATTTAGATTTCGTAATTTCTCAGTGCTTACACTACGAGCGCTAGGAATACTTTTATTCAATCGGGCATGATCACTTTTCCATGGAAAGACCTGATTTTTATGGCTCTAGTACCTTTTGTTCTAAATTTATTCGACTGTGTCAGGAATTTCCTCTACATCTTGTATATAGATATTTAATGTACCTATAAAATATTTGTTTATAAACCTTGTGGCACGTAATTTTTTATAGTCGATATATTATTGTTATCTATATCACTTTCAGTTCAGAATTTTATTATCGCCCGTGAGGTTTCCGGGTTAAAGCGTCACTGTTCCTATATTCGTGAAGGGGAAGTTTTGTAGTTTCAAATGAATACCATGGGGATCGTGAGGTGCGCCGATTTCTGAACGTAACCTAACCCTATCGTTGGATAGATCTCTGTGGTAACCAGGATATGGGCCACCATTGCATATATAAAGCAATGTGACATTTTTCTAAGGGGATATGCGACGATCACCATAACCGGGAAACATAGATGAGTTAAACTCGAATCATAGCACCAGTATGAACTGAAACGACTGGAAAGAGTGTAGGAGGAGTTTGATTATCGTATAAACGGTGTTTCAAGTGTAAATTGTGAAGGCCAATTTATTATGACCACCTGACAGTTTAAAGCAAATTAGCTATAATTACCACTAGAGGGCCAAACTGATATAAAAAAGGAAAAAAACCTAGTGTTTACGCCGATGGTAGAAAGGATTTGTTTGTGAAGATAGGATAAACAACACGATTTTACAGACATTGAACGTAGGATGATTGTAAGAGCTTGAAGCCATGAAGCGAGTATCAGAGAAATCAACACATTTGTGAAATATTCAAGAGCAGCTGTTGTTAAAGTGATTAAAGGCTGGAAAGCAGCAAAAACTGGGTCTCAACTGGATTTAACTTGTAGTCATCTTAGACTAGTGAATGCTCGGGCAGAACAGAGAGTATTTAGAATTGTAAAAAACAACTGAAGGGCTACAGTGCAACAAATTACAGCAGAACCTCTGGCGTATACAGGGTGTTTCTAAATGAAAGGACAATAAGTACATAGTGTGATTCCATGCATCAATAGAAGAAAAAAGTTCCTTATCGAAAATGTCGAAAACCCAAAATTTAAATTGCGTCGTTACGTCATTTATAAACTTTCTGCATCAACACATCACTTAATGAACTGCGCTATGCCTCGAGAAAACGTTGGAACTTGTTGAGATTAAATGACGTTTCCCGCCAGCTTTCAGAAAACTTCGCGTGACGTTTAGACCCTTACAATTTGAGTTTCGAACATTTTGCATAAGGAACTTTAAGTTTGTTATCATGCAAAGGATCACGCTAGGTACTTATTATCATTCCATTTAGAAACACCCTGTATATTACTAGCTGAAGCACCCGGCAGATTAAAGATACACTGTATTCCTGAGCGAAAGACTTGCAGTCATTGTTGATGCTGCTTCTCGCAAGGTCAGCTAGTTTATCTAGCCAACGCCAGCTAAAAAATTAAGCCTACTGACTGCATCATCAAAACTGGGCCGACAATGCAACTTTCATTGTTTACAACAAACGAAAAAACACTGATTAAAACAAATGTTTTTTTCGTTTGTCGTAAACAATGATAGTTGGATTGTCGATCCAGATTTGATGACGCTAGTCCCAAGGCTTTGCTTTCAGGTGGCGTTGGTTGATCTAGCTGGCTTTGTGCTTCCCGGAACAATCGCAAAACAAAGCAAACAATGAATCTTTCACAATCTTTTAATGCTGGCAAAAAACCCATTCAGCTCCAGGTAAATTGAATTTTAAAAATAAACTACAATGGAAAGAAAAAAATAAAAAATAAAAATAATTTCTTAGCGAGCACCAAGAGAAATATACTCGAAGCCAAGAAGCCAAGAGAAATATGCTTGCCAATTTTCAAGTTTGTAGGCTTCATACTTCTGGAGATTTCGTGATGAATGAATGAATGAGTGGAGGGAGTGAGTGAGTGAGTGTATACATTTTTCGCTCTCTCTTGCCACAAGTTTGTTTTATCTGTATTATGAGTTAACTCATTGTTGTATAACGTCTTTCGTAATAGATATTTAGTTTGTCCTGTTATAAGATGAAGTGATTATTGGAAGACGGTGTATTCGGAAGGTTGGAATTGTTAAAAAAATATATAAATATTTTATTTCGAGGAAGGGACGAAGCGAATACGGGTCAAGCTGGAAGAAGGCTGAGAATTTTTAGGGACTGAAAAATTATGGGGAGAGGGAATGAGTATAGAATTATGACTCCTCTCTTCTCATGAAGTTTCAAGGAAACGTCCCAGATAAAAGATACAGTAGTTGAGTGAACTGTAATTTCTACACATTTTATTCTTTTATCCTCGCATCTGAATTGTAGATAGTGAAAGTCCTGACTGATGACGGATGAAAACAAAAAGAATGGTGATGAGGTACAACTCGAGGAGAATGATTAATAAAAACAGACTGGTGATATGGGATACCATGGTGATCGTCATTACCTAGGTATTTAGATCCAGGTATCTTATTGCATATTGGAGAATTAATATGATTAATCAATAACAATTGCTTATTGAAAGTTGACTTCTACTTTAATATATTTGACTGAGCTATTCACCATATATTGAACTTCATTCATCTAAATTGAATTATCTAGACGAAAACGCAAGTGGAACGTAATTTTTGGTTGTCTCTCAACTTATCAAGGAAAGGACGATTAGGTGTGTCATCAATAAATGATTGATGGTAAAACGAGATTAGTGGGAGAGGACGGTGTCAAATGGAACAGTTCCTTAGAATAAAACTTCAAAGAGGGAACATGTAAGTTAATTGAGTATAATACTCTGAGGCTTTCCTTTTATTCTAACTTTAGTTAATTTAAATAAACAATAAAGAAACAAACAACGAATTTGTTGATGCTTTACACTAGATCGACTTCGAACCCAGGATTTTCCTGGTTTATCCCCACTCTACTGGGAATACATAACAAAACCACTTATCAGCATCTTACGGAGTCTATGCCAAGAAGAATTGACGCAGTATTAAACGCAAAAGAAAGCCTAACGAAGGACTGAAGAGTGGTCATAATAAACTGGCCACTAAGTGTTTCAGCAAACTAAAGTAGGGATATTCTATTATGGACACCGTTTATATATTATATCACTAGTAAACGCCTATAACTTTGATTCTTTCATGTCGATAATGATGACGGCATATGGCACGAAATAATTTAACTAACCTCCCTCACCTATCATAAATCCATGATTGGATGCTTCATGACCTTTTCGTTTTTCCGCGTTTTAAATTCGACATGAAGGAAATTAGCTTCCAAAATTTAATGATTGCCCTGAAGACTTCTAAGACTTGAAGACTGTTGTATACTAGCATCCAATAGTAGGAAAGCACTTTGAAAACACCATGTGAAATTACATTAAAATAATATAAATGAAAACAAAACAAATATTGCTATTTTTTGCATTACAAATCGCATTAAATGAAATATAAGTATATATCCTCCAGGTGTTGAGGAAAAAACTTTCTGTACGTATAAAAGCTTGGAGTTGTATTGCAAAATTATCTAATGTTTCGCAGTCTGAATCTTGTATTGTCAAATGACATTCATACGATAATAAGGTAAGCAAAAGCATCATTATTATTTAATACATGGAATGATAAGACACGTTGTTTACTTTAGCATCTATGTATAGATTTCGTATAAATATTCCTGGACAGTCCTGCTTACTTCATTAATTTTTTCCTAAGCACGAAGGTTTTTCCATAAAAAAAAGGATAAAAATATTGAGCCTGTCTCGGTCCACTGCAGGACACAGGCCTCTCCCACCACGGGGGGGGGGGGGGGGGGGGGGGGGTTTGGAAGAGCGTCTCGATCCAGGGCCACGGGGGGGGGGGAGGGGGGTGTTTCGGGG